>WNGS01032944.1:0-17637 GCA_020271785.1 Procambarus virginalis
CGCTAAGGAGGAACATGGTAGTTCGCTACCGTGGCCGCGTAACCGTGCCCGATGCCCGGAGAGGCCGTTAAAAAACAGTCAGGTGCCCCTGACTGAAAAAGGTACCAGTCCGGGTCTACAGGCAGTGTTAACGGAGACAGCTTCTTGGTGTGCTGATGTAGCGCCGTCCTGACAAGCCATGGGCGTAGAGAGGCGAGATAACCCGGCGACAGTGACCCTGGGAGGAGTACGTACTGCAGGGTTTGGATCCCATGTAGGGAGGCTCCTTCCCACGTGGCAAATGACTGGTCGATCCCGCGTATATCCTCGTCGCTGGTGCCCGCCCTCACAGAGACCAGTCCTGGAAGGCTGGCCCCAGGGCGGGTGTGGGAAAGTGAACGCTGTCCACACAGAGGCCGACTCCCCAGGGTCGACCCGTGTCGGTCGTTGTCGCTGTGGCGGGTCCCACGGATGTGGGGGGGGGGAGGAGGTGGCTTAGAGGCATGTGGGTCGCCACCCAGGATACCTCTCGTGGTGGCTCGTGATCAGTGGTCCGCCTCTCGGGCCCCACCACCTGGTCCTCGTTCATTCATGGTGTTCCTCGTGCGCGTTCTACCGTGGATCTGGAAGTATTTAAGGCAGTAAGAGGGGGCAGAAGCTGGCATGCAGTGGTAACGTATAAGGCAACGGCACGGTTGTGGTGGGCCCACACCAAACGCGTACTGGTATCAGCGAGGCTGCAAGAGTGGGGTTAACTGGATGCTGCACCTGTTGCGAGAGGCAGGAATGTTAGATTTGACTAAAGTCCCAAGCATAACTGAGTGGGGGGACAGAGAAGCCTGGCAAAGGTACTGCCAGATACAAAAACCCTAACTCCTGGCACAAACGGACACCTCCACAGCGGGAACTAAGGGAAGTAGTGAAAAGACAGCGTCCAGTAATAGTCAACGACCGTAAATGTAAACCCAGAAAGTAAATTGAACAGGCGTGAATGAGCGTAAAGCAAGAACCATGAGGCCCGTACTCAGCAAACGGTACATCCTATCTGACTTTACGTAGTAGTGGAGAGGCAAATAGCCGAGTAAACAACGCAAATGTAACCGGGGTGAGTAACATAATTATGCAGCAAGACCAAGCGTAAAAGCGCCTCCTCGCTGGCTTACTTACTAATTTAAGAGGCAAGCAAGTGAAACGACAACTGTAAACACAGCAAATTAAACGACATGCTACATGGCAATACACCAATAACAGAATTAAACTGTGGTAGGCTAAATGTAACATTTAGGGCATAAATGGTGAACGACATAACTTAACCAGTAGTTATTAACAAACAAGCAAGAGCTAACGAATATACAGTAATAGAGTTCAGAGGGAACTAAACATACATGCAGGGCCAGGAAAATGTAAAGCAGGAGACAGGGGCCCGCAACACTGCAACTAGAGCATCCTACTAACTCTGCTTAATAACGATAATGGCAGAGCAAAAGTTAAGCGAACGCACTTGTAAGTACAGCAAAAATAGAATAAAACGTGCAGCATGGTTAGAACCATGGTAGAACAAATTGCTGTAGGCCGGTGGAAATGCTAACCCAGGGAAACTGAAGCAAGAGGCATGGGCCTGTAACTCGGTAACTAGCCCAACCTAACAGCTGGCTTAGTTAAGTCAAATACGATGAGCAAGGGTTTTATAAGTTAAAGAAGCAAGCAGCGATGGTAGACCTTAACCCTAACCCACATTAACTTAGCGTGTATAACGCAAGCAGCAAGAGACAAATTGCGCAATTAATGAATTAACTTAACGTCCGTTGCCGCATGGTGAACTGCAAAATCGTGCCCCGGAACATCACAGCTGGGACACCTGCGGCTGGACATCGGCGGCTGGGCATCAACATCTGATGGAGATAGGAAATATCGTCAACTGGCCACTAGGGAAGACTTCAGTGGTAAGTAGGAGTCCGGCTGCAAGACAATTTAGGCAAAAAGCCTGTAAATATAACTGTCAGTAGAGAATAACGGGAACTGGGCATGAAGCTGGGAATACCATAAATTACTCTAAGGCTGGAAAGAGTGAGAAATTGGTAGGGATAACGTCAGGTGGAACGCTGCAGCTGGGCTTCGTGAGCCATGTCATCAGCAGCTTGAACATTGGCAGCTGGGGGAGCGGCAGCTAGGACAGCAGCGCCACCGGCCGGGACATCGGCTGCCGGGAATCGACCATGGAACTGGTGCGTCAGCGCCACCACCACTGCAACTGGCACATCCCGGCTGACGTTACTTAATAACTTTTCTGGCGAGAAGCGAAAGCTAACGACCGTGAATGTAAAATCTGTAAAGTAAAACAGTAGTTTGGATAATCGTGAAGCAAGAGGCGTGAGCCCAGTAACACAGCAGCTGGCACATCCTAGCTGACCTGACGTAGTAGCTTCTAGGCAATGGGCTGAATTAACAACATAAATGTAATTAGTAGTAAGTCACATACATATGTAGCCAGAGCTAACCGTAGAATACTGATATAAATTTCCGGGGAAACTGATCAAAATGCAGGGCCAGGAAATCTTGGACAAGAGGCAAGGGCCCGTAACACCGCTACTAGCACATCCTTGCCGACCTTAGTTACTGACTTAAGGCCAAGCTGAAGTTAAACAACCAAAATTGTAAACACCGCAAAGTAACAAACATGCATGACGGGCAATACATCCAAAGTAGTATGAAATTTTGTAGGCTAAATGTAACATTTAGCCCAAAATGTTAAAACACCCATCTGTAACCGGTAGTAAGCAACATAAATGTGCAGCAAATACCAGGCGTAAAGTAAGGTAATAAATTTAAGGGGGACGTCGACACGGATCCTGAACCTATGACACTTACCAATTGCTGAAACTTACTGCAGCCCTGATGAATAATTATAAGGGCATGCTCAGCTGGGACGCCGCTAGCTGAGCCTTCGGCCGCTTGACCATCGGCGGGGAACACATCCGCCAGGACATCACCTGCTGTAGCATCGGCTGAGGCACATCAGCCGCCGGGTTCGGCCCCCAGGGGACATGTTCAGCTGTAACACCATCAGCCGGCCCATCTGCCGCTAGACCATCGGCAGGGACCACATCAGCAACATCAGAATCAGCCGCGGGTCGTGTCCCATGGCAGCTGCCGGATCGTCGTCTGGGGCCACATCTGGCAGAACATCAGCGGGTGGGGGTGGCCCCCCCACGGGACATACTCAGCTGGAACCCCACCAGCTGTGCCAGCGGCTGCTGGGACATCGGCAGCGTAACATAATGGTTAATTATTACCTGTAAATAACTAAACAACAAGTGAGTAAGAAGAAGACTGCAACAGCACATTCCAGCTGACTTTACTTAATAACTTTACACAAGAGGCGAGGTCCCGTAGACTTTAACTAGCGCATCCAAGCCGCCCTAGATAATAACTTAAAGGCAGCTAAAGTTAAACAACCGGTCTGCAAAGACAGCAATATTAACCTAGACATGCAGCATGAGCAATGCACCAAACGTAGGGAGTTTATAAGTAGTTAATAACGTAAGAGGCAAACTAAAGTTTAAACAACCTGACTGTAAAGACAGCAGAAGTAACATGGACATGCAACATGGGCAAGGCATCAAAAGTAGTAATAAAGCGTGCTAGGCTAAACGTAAACATTTAGCCCGCGCACTGATAACCACATAAATTTAACCATAGTAAGCTACATGACTGTGCAGCAAAGTCCCCGCATACAGACTGTAATAAGTTAATAAATTATTGAGGGGTTACAGCAAAGGGGTTTGGTTACAGCAAAGTAACCAAACATGCAACATAAGCAAAGCACCCAATGTAGTATTAAAATGTGGTAGGCTAAATGTAACCATGTTAGTCCGAAAATGATAACAGCATAAATGTGACCAGAGTCAGCAACATAAAATGTGCAGCCAAAAGTACTGTAATAAATACGGCAGGACGTTGACGATGTATCCTGGACCTGTGGCACTTACCGATTGCTGAAGTTACAGTACCTGTGATGAGTAGTTATAAGGCATGCTCAGCTGGAACACCGCCGCCCGGGCCTTCAGCTGCTGGACAGTGGCAGCATAACATAATGGGTAATCAATAACCGTAAATAAAGTAATGCCGGGCAACACCGGCCAGACATGAGTCTGGAACAACGTCCTGGGAACATCAGGCCAACCTCAAGCATTGGTCGGAGCATCCAACATCAGTCGGGACACCTTGGACCACATCAGTCGGACACCGGCCGCTGGGCCATCAGCTGCAGGATCATCATATGGGCCCACTTCAGCCGGGACTTCAGCGGGGGGAGTTGTCCCGCAGGGGACATGCACAGCTGGAACACAACCAGCTGTGGCAGCTGGTGCAGGGACATCGGCAGCATAACATAATGTTTAATTGTAACCATAAAGGACTAAATAATGCCGGCAACACCGGCCAGACTTAAGTCTGGAACATCAGTCAAAACCTCGAGCATCAGTTGGAACATCAAACATCAGTCGGGACATCAAACATCAGTCGGGACATCAAACATCAGTCGGGACATCAAACATCAGTCGGGACATCAAACATCGGTCGGGACAAACATCGGTCGGGACATCAAACATCGGTCGGTACATCAAACATCGGTCGGTACATCAAACATCGGTCGGGACATCAAACATCAGTCGGGACACCGGCCGCTGGGCCGTACCCCATGGCAGCCGGGCCATCACCTGGTGGATCCTCGACTGGGGCCATATCAGCGGGTGGGGTTGGGCCCCCGGGTGCATACTCAGCTGGAACACCATCGGCTGTGCTAACAGGTGCTGGGGCAACAGCAGCATAACATAATGTTAATTATTAACCTGTAACTAACTCAACAATGCCGTCGACATCGGCCAGACTTAAGTCTGGAACATACCTCCTGTGGGCCCATCAGTCGGTACAGCGGCCATAGGGCCGTGCCCCGTGGCAACTGGGCCAGCAACTGCAGGACATCGTATGGGGCCACTGCTGCCGTCACTTGGGCTGGCGGGGCGGGCCCGCAGGAGGCATGCACAGCTGGAGCACCACCAGCTGGTCATGGTCAGCAGAACATAATGGGTAATTTTGCGCCATAATAACTGGTGAGAATAAGCGCGGTGTAATACTTGAAGAATGGCTACAGTAATTAATTAATAGTGATACCCAATTAAATAGGTTTAAGAAAACTGCTGGACCGTGCCCCACGGCAGCTGGGCCATCTGCTGCTGGGTCGTCTGGAACATACATCCTGTGAGCACATCGGACGGTACAGTGGCCACTGGGCCGTGCGCCATGGCAACTGGACCGGCAACTGCAGGATCATCATATGGGGCCGACATCAGCGGGCGGGGTCGTCCATCAGGGGACACGCACAGCTGGAGCACCACCACTGGGCCATCTGCAGCTGTGTCATGGTCAGCAGAACATAATGGGTAATTATGCACCATAAATAACTGGTGAAAATTAGCGTGACTTAATACTTGGAGATTGGCTACAGTTATTAATTAAAGGGATATCCAAATAAATAGGAATAATAAAAACCGCTGGATCGTGCCCCATGGCAGCTGGGCCATCTGCTGCTGGGTCGACATCCGGGGCCACATCAGCTGGGACGTCGCTGGCGGCTTGCCCCGTGGGGACACACTCAGCTGGGACACCACCAGCTGGCCCAGCAGCTGCTTGGTCATCAGCAGCGTAACATAATGGGTAATTATTAACCATAAATTACTGGTTAAGAGCGGGTTTTGTAAAATGATCAACAGCCACAAACAAGTAATGGAATTAAACAAATGATAGATGGAACTAAATATAGGTCCTGTGTCAACGTCAGGGAACACATCAGCTGAGCCAACGACAGCAGAACGTAATGAGTAATCAGTAACCATAAGCAACTGGTTAAATTAGCGGGGTTGAATAGTTGAGTAAGACCCATGAACGAATAAATAAATTTACTAAAATTAATAGATGAAATAATTATAGGCCAAGTGACATCAGCAGGAATCGCATCCGCTGGGCCAATGTCAGCATGACATAATGGGTTAGGAGGAAACCACAAATAACTGGTTAAATAGCAGGTGGAATAGATGAATGAAAGCCACAAACGGATAGTTAAAATAACTAGCAAATAAATAAATGAAATTATAGGCCATGGGTCATCATCAGGAATCACATCTGCTGGGTCAAAAGCAGCCCAGCGTAACAGGTAACCAGAACCACAAATAACTGGTTAAAATAGTGTATTCGTGTAAGTGTTTAATAGCCGCAGCTATTAGTTAAGGGACAAACGAATTAAATGAATAAACATAAGGCCATGAGTCATCGGCGTGAAACACCTCCACCAGGCCGACCGGGGCATCAGCTGAGCCAGCGTCAGTAGCTGGGCTTGGCCCCCAAGGGACGCTCGGCCGGGACACCCCCAGCCAGGCCAGCAACTGCTGAGCATCGGCTGCATACCATAATGGGGAGTAGTAACCATGAATAACGTAAAATTAGCGTGAATGAATATTTGTTGAATGGCCACAACGTGTAAAATAAGAAAAGAAACGGATTTAAGGTCATGATCATCGGTGGGACTCACAAACGCCAGACCGGCCAGGACAACAGCTGAGCCAAGCCCGGGCTTGGCCACCATGGGACATGTGCTCGGGCCGCACCCAGGGTCCAGGCAGGGCGACACCCGTGCCCGGGACGCTGCTGGGCCCCCCAGGGCACGCACAGTAATCACGTGCGCACGTACGTACGTGCACACGCTCGCACGTGCAATCCATGCCGGATGCCGTCCGCTAAGGACGGGGCCGAGCACCCGCTGGCCCGTGGCAGAGGGCAGGAAGGCTGGACACGGCCCAGGGCGCGCGCTCCAAGGAGCTCCTTGCCGCGTGGGCGTTTCGACCAGGGCGTGGGCCCCGGGAACAGGCCCAGGCATAGGCCTGGAGCCTGGTCACATGTCGAGGTCGACTTGGCTTGGACCCTAGGGGCCGGGCCCGAGGGCGGAGGGCCGCCCCCCCCCAGCCACGTGGTGGCAGGGCGGCCCAGGGCGTGGGCCCCGGGAACAGGCCCGGGCGTAGGCCTGGAGCCTGGCCACGTGTCGATGCCGACGTGGCTTGGGCACTAGGGGCCGGACCCGAGGGCGGAGGGCCGCCCTCACTCGGCCACGTGGCGAACACGGCCCAGGGCGTGCGCTCCAAGGAGCGCCTTGCCGCATGGGCGTCACGACCAGGGCTCGGGCCCTGGGTACAGGCCACCTGGAGCCTGGCCACGTGTCGACGCCGACTTGGCTTGGGCCCTAAGGGCCGGGCCCAAGGGCGGAGGGCCGTCCCCGCCCGGCCACGTGGTGAGCACGGCCCAGGGCGTGCGCTCCAAGGAGCGCCTTGCCGCGTGGGCGTCACGACCAGGGCGTGGGCCCCGGGGACAGGCCGCCTGGAGCCTGGCCACGTGTCGACGCCGACTTGGCTTTGGCCCTAAGGGCCGGGCCCAAGGGCGGAGGGCCGCCACCGCCTGGCCACGTGGCATCAACGCCAAGGGCAAAGCGACCCAGAAAGCATCGCACGGCGGAGTCTGGCGCGGACCCTAAGGGCGCTCCTGCTTCCCCAGGGCAGCAGGAGGCCAAGGTAGCTAGCTAAGGGGTACACACGGACCGCTAGGGGATGGCGCTTTCCACACGTCGCACTGGGGAGGTCCTGACTAGATTAAACAGAAACTTTACTTTTACCTTGGCGATAGGAGTGTGGGGCAGGAGGCCCCTGCCGAAGCAAGTTGCGAGGTCGAGGGTACCGACACGTCCAGTAGAGCGAGGTCTGGGACCAGGGTAGCCGTCACGTTGTCCATCTCGTGCGTGGTCCGACGTTGTGAGGAGAGGAGTTTCGAGCACTGTTGTGGTGACTGTGAGAGTGAGGCTGATCCTCCCGCTCCTTCCCTATTTATAAGCTCCCATACCTTCCCGCGCAGGCCGCGGAAGGCGCTGCGCAAGTGTTTCTTTTTCCCCCCTTTCGAAAAATCTCCGCTTTTATGCAATCAGAGGTCATAAATTCCTTTTGCCAAGTGGCGCTCCATGTACTTATTTTGTCCAGGTCTTCTTGAAGGGCATGACAATCATCTAATTTTCTTATCCTTCCTATTATCTTAGCATCATCAGCAAACATGTTCATATAATTCTGTATACCAACTGGTAGATCATTTGTGTTCACCATAGCGAGCCACTAAGCTTGTATGGTGACGGCAGACACAGGTGGCCACACCTGTTACTGTCTGAAACCTGTTACTTTTATGTGTACACACCTGAACCTGTTACTTTTGATGATATTATACATCATCAAAAGGTGACACCCCTAGTGTCAACACTTGCATCAGAGGAGCTCCAGCATATTTCAACAATCCTAAGTACATATTGTAGTACAGGTTGATGATAGTGAGTGGTGTCCTAAGGAACATAAATGTGTAGTGCTTTTGAAAGATAGGTGAGATAACACGAATGTGCTAAGGGAAGTGAAAAAATTGGATGAAAAAAAGTTGCTCTAGTGTTTCCAATGCAGACAACAACAATCAAGATGGCTGCCAGCAAGAGGAAGAACAAAACAGAGCTTGATTTTGGTAGATTCAATGAAGAAAGCATTGATATAAGCAGTCCACAAAACAAGTTGGCAAAATTAGATATTATAGTGAACTCTCATGTAGAAATAATCAGTAAATTAAAAGAAAGTAATGACCATTTGAGTAGCAAAGTTTTAGGTCTTGAGGGGTTAGTGAAAGACTTGTGCAAGGACAAGAATCAATTGGAAACAAATTGCAAAGCCATGGAAGAGGAAAATAAACTCTTAAAAATAGCTTTGGAAGAGGTTAAAGCAAATTTAAACATAAATGACTACAATAGGTTAGGTAAGGAAATCCAACAGGAAAAACTGCTTTTGTCAGTACAGATGGAGGAAGTTACACAGGGAATAGAACAGTGTAAGAAAGATATGCAACTCACCTATGCACAAGTGGCCAAGGATAAGGAAAACAATTTAAAAAGCAGTAAAGGAAGCCAAACACTGCAGCAACCAGGATAAAACAAACATTAGGCTGGAAGTGAGAAAGGAATTGGCATCTAACCTAAAGTTGGTGCAAAACACAGTTGATCGGAGTAAGTCCCTGATAATTTTTGGTTGCAAAGAAAACATCTAGGTCAGAAAGAGCTGTAGAAGAAGCGGAAGTAGTAGATAAAATTGTTGGCCTCGTGGAAGGTCTTACTACCATAGAGAATGTGTGCGACTACAGGAGAATAAGCAGGTACATAAAAGGGAAAGATCGATCTTTGAGGATCACCCTAAACGGTGCCAAACAGATGTAAGAAGTACTAAGGAATGCTAGAAAATTACAAAGTGATGAGGTGGGAAAGTGTGGTTAAGACGAGATCTTTCAAGAAAAGACAGAGAGAAGCTGAAACTAAACCTCATAGAGGCAAAACGTCTAAATGAGAGCAGAAACGAAGAAGAAATAAATTCTTTTTTTTTTTTCTACAAAGTGATAGGGGTAGGCAGGCCAGTAAAATGGTAGAAAAAGGCGAACCAACAAAATTGCTAGAGAGAGAGGGGTAGTAAAGAATAAGGAGAGGGGGGGAGCATGTTCCTGAAAATTGTATACACCAATGCAGATGGAGTGAGATCAAAGATACTGGGGTTAAGTGATGTAATACAGCTGCAGACACCAGACATTGTTGCACTCATGGAAACAAAACTTGAAGATGTTATTTTAAATGAGGTCATATTCCCAAGGGGCTACTCAGTTTGGAGACGGGACAGAAAAATTAGGAAAGGCAGTGGTGTTGCTGTGCTGGTGAAAGAACACCTAAAGGTAAACTAAATAATGATTGCCAATCCATGAGAAGTTGACTTAATAGCAGTAGAAATCTGCCAAGAGGATGATAAACTAATGATCATAAATGCATATAGTCCACCGCCAAACAACACATGGACAAAGGAGGGGCTAGATAGTAAACGAGAGGGTCTTATAAAAATAATTTGAGAGATTATAGCAAGAGCGGATGAAGATAGACAAGTTGAAGTCGCCATCAACAGTCGGCGACTTCAACTTGAAATCCATAGACTGGGAAGCATATGAAGCTAGAACAGAGAACTTTTGGACCTGTAAATTTGTTGACCTCATCCTGGAAACATTCTTGTATCAACATGTTAAACAAGCTACGAGGATGAGGAAAGGGGACGTTCCCTCCATGCTAGATTTGATATTTACCAGGAAGGAGGAAGAGATATTTGACATTCAATACAGTACCTTCCTCCCTTAGATAAAAGTGACCGTGTCTTTTTTGGGAATAAAGTATGCAATGTGATATAATCTGGAAGAAAATAAGGAGGTTGAAGCAGTTGAAAAACCTGACTTCAGGAGAGAACATTATGGTGACCTTAGAAAACATTTTAGCGAGTATAATTGGACAGACTTGTTGCTATGCAAAGAAGTAAATGAGATGTATGTCAAGTTTTGTGAAATATATGATAAAGGCACAAAAAAATTTATACAAAAGCAGAACCAGAAAACAGGATTGGTTCACAAAGATGAGAGAAACAAATTACACGGCAGTGAGGAGAGAGGCAGAAAGAAATTTTGAAAAAGGGATTGTGGACAAATATAAAACAGAACCAGGCCTATTCTATAAATTCATAAACAACAAATTGCAGGTAAAGGATAATATTCAGAGGTTGAAAATGGGAAACAGATTCATGGAAAATGAAAAGGAAATGTGTGAAACATTAAACAAAAAGTTCCAAAGTGTGTTTGTGCAAAATGAAATCTTCAGGGAACCAGACACAATAAGAATTCCAGAGAATAACATAGAGCACATAGAGGTGTCTAGAGACACCTCTATGTGCTCTATGTAGAGAGGTGTCTAGTGGAAAAAATGCTCAAGGAATTAAGTAAGAACAAAGCAGTTGGTCCAGATGGAGTTTCACCATGGGTTCTGAGAGAATGTGCACCTGAGCTCAGCATTCCATTTCAACTGATTTTTCAGGCATCCCTGTGTACAGGAGTTGTAGCAGATGTCTGGAAAAAGACTAACATAGTTCCAATCTACAAAAGTGGCAGCAGGGAAGACCCATCAATTATAGATCTGTATCATTGACAAGTGTAATAGTCAAAATATTGGAAAATATAATTTAAAAATATAAAAAAAAAGAAGATAGAAGAAAAAGAGGCGATATGATCACTACATACAAAATAGAAAAAGGAATCGATTAAATTGATAGGGAAGAATTCCCGAGACCTTGAACTTCAAGAAGTAGTAGTCATAGATTTAAACTAACAAAACAAAGCTGCCGGAGAAACATAAGAAAATTCACTTTGTAAACAGAGTGGTAGACGGTTGGAACAAGTTAGGTGAGAAGGTGGTGGAGGCCAAAACCGTCAGCAATTTCAAAGCGTTATATGACAAAGATGGCTGGGAAGACGAGACACCACAAGCGTAGCTCTTATCCTGTAACTACACTTAGGTAATTATACACAACTGATGTTCCCTCCCTCACTGGTTCAAGGCCAGATGCACTAACATTCCTCCTTCAAGTATACTGTTTGTGGTGTTATTACCCTATATACACTCATTATATGTAAGTATCTACATGTTTTGTTCACCATAACTGTTCAACTAAGCTGGTATAGTGCCCACCTTACAGAGCATGACAAGTCGTGCAGATGTCGCCACCTCCCTCACCAAAATTGCTTCTCCCCCAACACTCCTTTTGCTGTTATTACACTATATATACACATTATATATAAGTAACTACATTTTTGTTCACCATAACAAACCACTAAGTTGGTATGCTGAGTCAAACAGCAGCAAGGAGTGGCCACCACACACCAGCTAGCCCGCTACTGGCTGCCACTCCCTCCCTCACCTTACCTCATTCACCAACATTCTCCTCCCACCACACTGTTTTTGCTTTTATTCACTATATACAGACGTTATATATAAGTATCTGCATGTTTTGTTCACCATAGTGAATCACTAAGCTGGTATAGTAAGTGTAAACAGCAACAAGTGGCCACACAGATTTGGCAGACTACGCTACAGCCCTCCCACCCTCAACATTACTCCTCACGCAGCACAGCACAAATTATCACAACAATCCTGCTATTATCAGAATTCTGGTCATTTATATCATAGTCAGGGGATCTTCTGTAATACTATCGTCGCTAAATAATACCAGTTACATATATTTTTTACATTTTTAGGCGATGCTGTGGTCACAAACTGAACAACAATGCTGTGAGCTCATGCTGCTTGCACCAGCCTTGGTGGCTCACTCAGTACTGAGGCCTTCACACCTGGGAATGTTGCTCACGATTTTTTTTTAAATGGCGTCTGTTTACAAGTCCTGAGGAAGGTGATGTGAACCCTGTGTATCCGCGGACCGTTTAAATCTTGCGTAGTACTGTACTCCATAACTGCATATGCAGTGATGCACACTTTTGCGTCAGTTACTCAACACTTCATATGCAGTTTTGCACAGTTTAAGGGTTAAACATTAATATCCAGTAGAAAATTAGATGGTGAAAATAAATGCAATATAAATTTCTAATTTTATTCTGAATCAAAGTTACTCATAAATTTGAAACAGCAGTAAGACAAGTTTTCTGATGGGATAAGGTATAACAGATATAGATATAAACTATGATAAAAAAAATTTGCATGCACAAGAGAATGTTTATAGTTCAACTATCCATTTCCAAAAGTGCCTCCGTCAGTAAAGTTGATTAATGAAGGATCATAAGGTTTACCCTGGAAAGGAGATCCCTCTGCATTCCATGCCACACGAAGCAGTGATTCCATTTTCTGTCGAGAAATAATTGAAGATATGTGCAATCACTTCCACATCCAGATGATGTACTCTCATACCTATGCTCAGTTTAAGGTGTGTATATAAAAAGACGATGATGCTACTGATGAGAAACTGTACACGTACATATGCAGCATATGTTGATAATACAGTATTTACTTTATACTATCATAAATGTTCAAAATAATTTTTAGCATAATTAAATACTATTGCTATCACTAACTTTGAGCAAGAGGAGAGAAGTACAACTGACATTGCTGACACAAGCAGCTTGTCTTGCATATGAAGATTGAAGACAAAACATGGGTTAGAGCATTGACGCATAATCCAAAACTGATATAACGAAAATCATGATAAGCAGTTATGAATACTGTACAGTCAAATGGTATTTCTACTATGCAGAATTAACTCTAGGCTAAGTACACAAAATCTTACAAGTTGGTCTGTAGTTGGTTTGCCTTTGTCTTTTTGCTGCTGATTCCATACTAGCTCCTCAATTTTCTGTCTTTCCTCTTGAGGAAGTGTTGCATAGTCACGCTCAGCATTTATCTTCTTCATGTCAATTGGATCTTCACAGAACAGCAGCCTGTTCCACCAGCACTCGTCACTCTTCTCTAGGTGGATCTGGAAGAATTTTACATGGCCAAGTTATACCTCTTGAGGAAGTAGAAAACTGATACTGTATAGTGAAACAAATGCAACAATCAATACAAAAGTTAGACTGTATACAAGGCATTATGTTAGTGAATGTAGCAAGGCTACAAAAAACCAGCGATGAATATAATGAAACGCCATTTCTGGGCGAGTCCCAGAGGCTCCCTGAAGCTACCCAGGGTGATATGGATATTCCTAACTTTGGCATCAGTCGATGTGGGTGGAGTTCTAGGCCTACCAGGGACCACGACCAGAACCTGGCCCCCCTTAGAGAGGCACGAGGAGCAATGGCCTATAGAAATGCACATGTAATTTTGGAGCATTCTGTATCTGCCATCGACCGGGACAGGCACCCAGAAAGGTAAGCACCTCAAAACAAACCCCTATTCTAGTGAAACCAATGAAAATAGCCAAACGAGTGGACAGAAGTCCCCCAAACAAAACGAGCAAACGAGCATGACGTCACAGGAGCCGCACTGCATGTCTGCCTAGCTTCCCCCCTCCCTGGGAGGGGGAAAGGGGGAGCCCCAGACCCCCATGCCGCGATCCACACCACAGCTCTGAGGCAGGATATCAAAATACACGAAAGAATGCTGACCAGAGGGAGGGAGGGAGGGAAGGAGGGTTGCCAGGGAGCCTCCGGGACTCACCCAGAAAATGGCGTTTCATTATATTCAACGCTAGTTTTTAGGGGAGGAAGCCCCCTATGGCTCCTCGGAGCTACTTCACCAAAGACTAAAATAAAGAAGGGGACTTACCCGGGAGGTGATCAGCACTCCACACCTTAACTCATAGTCGAGGCAGGCTGTTCCGACCTAAAGCGACACAGGCCTGACTAGGCTCAGGAACATTTACGAGGTAGCATGCAGCCAGGACCCTGTTCGACCGCCAAAAACCCTGTGCCCGAATGTCAGCCCAGGACATGTTCCCAAAGACGGCAGCAAGAGCAGAGAACTTACGAACGTCATGGGCATGCTACAACACCGCAGGTTGACTAGACTTAATAACCCTGCGGACGATCTGAGAGACCCGTACCAGCGAACAGGGAAGAAGGGAAACCAGATCAATCCAAAGCACGTCCCCTGACACAGAAGCCATGGCACGCAGATAATGGCAGAGGGCCGCAACCGGACAACACATGATGCACCCCTGGCCTGACCAATCAAGTATCAACAACCCAAGGACCTCTCCAGAAAGCAGCAATCTTGTTCTTCGCCAGAAAAGAAGGAGATAGCTGCAGATGAACAAAACTATCACAGGACCGAAATGAAGCATGATGTGAAGCAGGACAGCATTAAGCTCCCCGACCCAACCCCCAAAGGCCAATGCCAATAGGAAAAGAGCTTCAAAAGCAATCCTAAACCGAAGGGGCCACAACAAACTGAAGAGAAGAGAGATAGGAGAGAACCCTATCCAAAGACCAAGACGGCTGAGGCAGCGCATGAGCAGGCCAGAGGTGAAACAACGCACAAGCCAGCCTGCGAAACGGTGCAGAAGTAACATCAATATTGAAAGCCAGCTGAAGCAGCTCCGCCAGCGCTGCACGATATGGAGGCGACAGTATTTGGCATAAGATGATGGTCCTGGAACAACCATGAGAAAAAGGACAACACCACTCGAACCGAAAGCGAAGTACAACAACGAAGAGTCAAAAAAGAAACGGAAGGAGCGCCAGGAAACTTCATACTGCCCTGAGACGAAGCCCACAGGTGGGACACCATCAAAGAAGCCACCTGATCACCATACAAATGGTGATAAACTTGAAACAAAATACCAGACGCGAAGACTCGAGGAGAAGAGTGAACCAGTCTCGTAACGGACCAGGACGATCTTCTGAAAGAGGCGGAGCCGCGGAAAAACCTCCGGGTTCGGACACCGGGCAAGCAGCGCCTGAAACCAGGGCTGGGCCGGTCACCACAGGCCAAGAGGACCACTCGCCCCCGATAAGTCTCCAAGCGAGCCAGGACCTGGAGCAACAGCTGAACCAGGGGTAAGAGATACAGGAACCCCCACATCGACCAGTCCTGCCGATAGGCATCAATCCCGACAGCTTTGCGGTTGGGGAAGGGCGCCACATATACCGGAAGATGGTGGAGGTCCACCTTCGGGCATCTGAACGTCTGGCAGAGCCAACTGAAAGAGTCGGCATCGACCTACCATTCCGTGGACAGGGATATGAACCAGGACAGGCTGTCCGCCAGGGCATTGGACACCCCCTGAATATGAACCGCCAGGAGAGCCAAATCCCAAGAACTCAGCAGACGAGTCACCCGAAGCGACCAGCCACAAAAGAGCCAAGGATCACATCGAACCCCCTCGGTTTAGTCAATGAACCACTGGGGAGCAGTCCGAATGTAGCTGGATCGTTGATCCGTGGACGACCCGAACCCTCCGAAGTGCAAACCACTCGGCCGCGAACTCCCACACTGTGCTGTGGGCTCGACGGAAGAACGGACCCCACCGTCCCTCGCCGGCCTGGTGAGCACTGGTGAACACATTGAGCGAGGGCTCGGGTAGGTGCCAAGGCACTGAACATCCAAAACCCGAAAGGAAGCAGGCGACGCAGCAGCCAACGCAAGGCCCCCTGGGGTCGAACCCAGCGATCGCGAGAGAGACGGAAGGGACATCCCGAAGGAACCAGAACAGCCGACGATGTCAAACCAGACCCAGCGGGTAGACCATCATCGCAAAGTTCAGGCTCCCACACAGACCCTCGAGCAACCGCTGGGTAACCCCCAGAAACAAGCGCATGCAGGACCGCAACCGAAGGAGACTCCGGAGGAAGAGAGAAGGAAGCAGTTCGAGAGTGCCACACAAGACCCAGCCAGGTCCAAACATGGGAGGGAACCAGATGGGACTTCCGCCAGTTCACCAGGAACCCGAATCCGGCTAGCTCGGAAAGTACCAAAGCACTGGCGAGCAGACACGTGAACCGACTAGGAGCCCAAATCAGCCAGTGGTCGAGGTAAGCCAACACCCCGAACACCTGACAGATGCAGACGGGCCACCATGACCCGGGTGAGGTGTGTGAACACGCGAGGTGCCAGGTTCAACCAGAAAGGGAGACAATGAAAGCCATAGCTCTGACGTCCCAAAACAAACCTAGCCAGTCCCTGAGCCCCAGATGAATAGGAATGTGCCAATATGTGTCCTTGAGGTCCAGGGACATCATCCAAGCACCCAACAGAAGCCGGACCTTGGACAGAGTGGTCATCCGAAAGGCGGGGTAAAAATCCAGGGGTTCAGACGGGACAAGTCCAGAATGAACCACAGGCCCTCACAGTCCCGTTTCGGAACTGGAAACAGGCGGGAAACCCACCTGTGGGATGTCGTTGTTTCGACCCTGCCCAAGCGCACCCAATCCAAGACGACCTGACAGAGCGCAGGAGAAGAGGTCTGTCCCGACCCGAAAAACCCACGAACCGTGGGACCAGGCGTAAATGAACAGAGCAAGCCTCCCCCCTCATCACCCCGTCAATAGGACGAACTGCGATAGGGCCAACTCCACGTACGAAAACCTGATCTGCGCACTGAGCGAACACTGCGCTGACCAGGCACAGCTGGGACCGAAGGCGGCATCGGCCCCTGTGGCCCACCTCGATGAGCGGACCGTGGACCCTGGCACGACCCCTCCAAAGGAACCCACCCAGGACACCAGGAAAACCAACAAGTCAGACATAGGGCAGCAGCTGGACGAAGCTGCTTGCCTATATTGTTCAACCGTGGAAGCTGCTGACACACAAGGCGTGCGGCGAAAAATTGCAACAGTGCATCCCACAGGATCGGCGCAAACAACTTCAAAAGCGCAGACGACGCTTGAGTAGCAGAAGCCAAGGCGCTAGACCCAGGAACTGCCCCAAGTGCCTCTACATCCTCCATAAGCCAATCGGAAGACAGCTCAAGGAGGGACAAGAAATGCAGGACCGAAGCCAATGAGCCCCAAGCTCTTCAGCCACAAGCGCAGCTGTCAGGGAGGGAACCTGCACATCAAGCTAAACCGTGCCAACATCCCTCTAAAGAGCAGCACCAAAAAGGTACTCATTAAGGTGTGCAAAATTGCCTCCCCCCCTCCCAGGTAAACCTGGACCACAGTCAACGCCTCATGCCACTCCAGCGTGCGGATATGACAGAAGGTGTCCCAAGCATCCACAAAACATAGAGCAGTCCGCAA
>WNGS01032947.1:19125-33570 GCA_020271785.1 Procambarus virginalis
GTGGAGGTGTAAGGTGAGGATGGTAGTGGAGGTGTAAGGTGAGGATGGTAGTGGTGGTGTAAGGTGAGGATGGTCGTGGTGGTGTAAGGTGAGGATGGTAGTGGTGGTGTAAGGTGAGGATGGTAGTGGAGGTGTAAGGTGAGGATGGTAGTGGAGGTGTAAGGTGAGGATGGTCGTGGTGGTGTAAGGTGAGGATGGTAGTGGAGGTGTAAGGTGAGGATGGTAGTGGTGGTGTAAGGTGAGGATGGTAGTGGAGGTGTAAGGTGAGGATGGTAGTGGAGGTGTAAGGTGAGGATGGTAGTGGAGTGTAAGGTGAGGATGGTAGTGGTGGTGTAAGGTGAGGATGGTCGTGGTGGTGTAAGGTGAGGATGATAGTGGTGGTGTAAGGTGAGGATGGTAGTGGAGGTGTAAGGTGAGGATGGTAGTGGAGGTGTAAGGTGAGGATGGTCGTGGTGGTGTAAGGTGAGGATGGTAGTGGAGGTGTAAGGTGAGGATGGTCGTGGTGGTGTAAGGTGAGGATGGTCGTGGTGGTGTAAGGTGAGGATGGTGGTGGTGGTGTAAGGTGAGGATGGTAGTGGAGGTGTAAGGTGAGGATGGTAGTGGAGGTGTAAGGTGAGGATGGTCGTGGTGGTGTAAGGTGAGGATGGTAGTGGAGGTGTAAGGTGAGGATGGTCGTGGAGGTGTAAGGTGAGGATGGTAGTGGTGGTGTAAGGTGAGGATGGTAGTGGAGGTGTAAGGTGAGGATGGTCGTGGAGGTGTAAGGTGAGGATGGTAGTGGAGGTGTAAGGTGAGGATGGTAGTGGTGGTGTAAGGTGAGGATGGTAGTGGTGGTGTAAGGTGAGGATGGTAGTGGAGGTGTAAGGTGAGGATGGAAGTGGAGGTGTAAGGTGAGGATGGTCGTGGAGGTGTAAGGTGAGGATGGTAGTGGAGGTGTAAGGTGAGGATGGTAGTGGAGGTGTAAGATGAGGATGGTCGTGGAGGTGTAAGGTGAGGATGGTAGTGGAGGTGTAAGGTGAGGATGGTCGTGGTGGTGTAAGGTGAGGATGGTCGTGGAGGTGTAAGGTGAGGATGGTAGTGGAGGTGTAAGGTGAGGATGGTCGTGGTGGTGTAAGGTGAGGATGGTCGTGGAGGTGTAAGGTGAGGATGGTAGTGGAGGTGTAAGGTGAGGATGGTCGTGGAGGTTTAGGAACTCCCTCACTAAGTCAGGGAGCCTTAGATAGTCCTCATAACTGTGAGGTGACCGTGGAGGGCTTGACCTCTACAGCCAGCACTCTCCTGCTGGTGTTGTGAGGCGTGTGAGTGTGGTGGGGCGGCCGGCGCCGGGCCCGCTGGTGGCGCCCCTCACACATGCTCCTGGTACTCTCCTTGTCCCGCTGGTGGCGTCCCTCACACATGCTCCTGGTACTCTCCTTGTCTCGCTGGTGGCGTCCCTCACACACGCTCCTGGTACTCTCCTTGGCCGCTGGTGGCGTCCCTCACACACGCTCCTGGTACTCTCCTTGTCCCGCTGGTGGCGCCCCTCACACATGCTCCTGGTACTCTCCTTGGCCCGCTGGTGGCGTCCCTCACACACGCTCCTGGTACTCTCCTTGTCCCGCTGGTGGCGTCCCTCACACATGCTCCCGGTACTCTCCTTGTCTCGCTGGTGGCGTCCCTCACACATGCTCCCGGTACTCTCCTTGTCTCGCTGGTGGCGTCCCTCACACATGCTCCCGGTACTCTCCTTGTCTCGCTGGTGGCGTCCCTCACACATGCTCCCGGTACTCTCCTTGTCTCGCTGGTGGCGTCCCTCACACATGCTCCCGGTACTCTCCTTGTCCCGCTGGTGGCGTCCCTCACACATGCTCCCGGTACTCTCCTTGTCCCGCTGGTGGCGTCCCTCACACATGCTCCCGGTACTCTCCTTGTCTCGCTGGTGGCGTCCCTCACACATGCTCCTGGTACTCTCCTTGTCCCGCTGGTGGCGCCCCTCACACATGCTCCCGGTACTCTCCTTGTCTCGCTGGTGGCGTCCCTCACACATGCTCCTGGTACTCTCCTTGTCCCGCTGGTGGCGCCCCTCACACATGCTCCCGGTACTCTCCTTGTCTCGCTGGTGGCAAGAAATATTGCCTCGCCTTCCACACTACTCTGGGAGATATTCTCTCACTTGTCTGTGGAGCCCTGCAGGTGTCCGGACACCTGTGAGGCTCTGTGGATCCCCTGCAGGTGTCCGGACACCTGTGAGGCTCTGTGGAGCCCCTGCAGGTGTCCGGACACCTGCAGGGGCTCTGTGGATCCCCTGCAGGTGTCCGGACACATGTGAGGCTCTGTGGAGCCAATGCAGGTGTCCGGACACCTGTGAGGCTCTGTGGACCTCACAGGTGTCGTGTCTTGACGAAATGTAACTCGTGTTTTCACTAAGAGGTGAGGTGAGGGGTGTTGGGGTGCTGGAGGGTGTATCCGGGGTGTTGGGGGTGTATCCGGGGTGTTGGGGGTGTATCCGGAGTGATGGAGTGTGTCAGACAGTGTAAAGTAATGCTCCAGTATAGATGGAGGCGTGAGGGAGGAACAGCCTTGGTGCCTCCAACACTTTCACATTTGGGGATGCCACACGTCACCGCCAATTCCTTTATTTCCTCTTGAATACTCTTCAACCCTTTACCCTCTCGCCACGATCCCAAGCCTGAGGCATCACTGGTCTGCCCCGGGTGTTGAGGGCCCCCTGGAGGCTGCTGGGGGCCCCCTGGAGGCTGCTGGGGGCCCTGGAAGATGCTCACCGATGGTCAATGGAACGTTTCTGGGTCTAGAAGGGGCGGGGGGGGGGGGGGTGGACCCCAGACACCCGTCTCAGACCAAGACACCAAACTGTCTCCCGTCATTCATTCTTGCCTTCTGTCTTAATTATCTCTCTGTCTCCACCTCCTGTGAGCTACACCTTAAGGCAAACCACACACACATGTATATATGTGTGTGTGTGTATGTGTAAGATATATATATATATATATATATATATATATATATATATATATATATATATATATATATATATATATATATATAGTACTTAGCAGCTAGAACGCACTTTTCGGCCTACTATGCAAGGCCCTATTTGCCTATTAGGCTTACTGATTTTCTTCATTTTTAATAATTTTTCCAAATAGTTTATTTGAATTATTATTATTATTTTATATTAAGACCATAACTTATTGACTTAGTTGTGTTACTTTAGGTTAGGTCAGGTTAGGTTAGGTTAGGTTAGGTCAGGTTAGGTTAGGTTAGGTCAGGTTAGGTTAGGTAGGGTTGGTTAGGTTCGGTCATATATCTACGTTAGTTTTAACTGAAATGTAAACAAATTAACTTAAACATAATGAAATGGACAGATTTATCATTTCTTAAGAAAAAAATTTGAAAAATATATAAATTCAGGAAAACTCTGCCTGTTAGGTAATTCGGGCCTTGCATAGTAGGCTAATTACGACATTCTGGCTACTAAGTACAACATTATATATATATATATATATATATATATATATATATATATATATATATATATATATATATATATATATATATATATAATATATATATATATATATATATATATATATCCCTGCGAGCATAGATGTGAAGTAGTGACGTCACGGCCAGAGTTGTTGACCAATAGTGTTAAAGAATTTTCAGACTTTCTTGTGGAGGTGATGGCGGGGGGGGGGGAGCTCTTGCCTCACACTGCTCCTCTCATTACCTCTCAAGTCTTCTCATATCTTGGCCACAATTAACTCATTAAAATACCTAAGAGTGAAATTGACGAACTATCTAATTGCACAGTTATTACTCGTTGCCTAACGGTCATGTCGTTGTAAGCGTCAAGAGTGCCAGTTGGACTGTGGCAGCAAGCGGGCACCACAATCCCGGGCCACACCAGGTCATTCATAGTGTAGTGGATCAGGATGTCGACTGAGGGAGGGAGAGGCGAGCCTCATCCACTCGCAACATTGCAACAGGAGAGAGCAACATTCCTGGCGGCCTGCCTGCCCCAGGAGGCTGGACAGGGAGTGGAAGCGTTAACACCATCCACCAGGAGGCGTGTAGCCAGCTTGGCCAGGCGGCCCACAACTGTACCGTTAGGTTAGGTCCTTCGTGAGCGCCAGGCGGCCGCCCACACGCCCATCAGTCACGGCCGTAGGCGTGCTAGTGACGCCCACTTTAGGATGTACAGTTTAATGTCTGCGCTCTTCTGGCTAATGTGGAGTAATCTGTTCCGCTGTGTGTGTGTTCCAAGCCCAGGGCTTCGACTCCTCTGGTGTGAGGGGGGGTGGTGTTTTGCTGCCTTAGTGGTGAGGTGGGGGAGGCAACTCTTAGGTGTTGTAGGTGGTGAGGGTGTAGGTGGTGCGGGTGTAGGTGGTGAGGGTGTGGGTGGTGAGGGTGTAGGTGGAGGGTGTAGGTGGTGAGGGTGTGGGTGATGAGGGTGTAGGTGGTGAGGGTGTAGGTGTGAAGGTGTGGGTGGTGAGGGTGTAGGTGGTGAGGGTGTGGGTGGTGAGGGTGTGGGTGGTGAGGGTGTAGGTGGTGAGGGTGTAGGTGGTGAGGGTGTAGGTGGTNTCTCCAACACTGGGAGGGGGAGAGGAGTCTCCAACACTGGGAGGGGGGGGAGAAGTCTCCAACACTGGGAGGGGGGGAGAGTCTCCAACACTGGGAGGGGGGAGAGGAGTCTCCAACACTGAGAGGGGGGGAGAATTCTCCAACACTGAGAGGGGGGGAGAAGTCTCCAACCTGGGAGGGGGGTAGGAGTCTCCAACACTGGGAGGTGGGAGAGGAGTCTCCAACACTGGGAGGGGGGAGAGTCTCCAACACTGGAGCTGCACACGTTCTCCAGCACCTGGCCCCGCCCACCTGACTCTCTTGACCAATGAGGGCTCACCTTGCGGTCACGTGACCGGGGTTGCGGGTCTTGTCAGACGCCAACTTCCAGATTGCTTGGTGTATATCTTTACAAACACACATAATACACAATATATATATGTCGCATACGTAAATACCCGCCTGTCTTACGGAAGATGACACATGTGGCAAGCTAGGAGTGGTGGAGGAAGGAAAGTGTAGAGTGTAGAGGGTGTAGAGGGCAGTATAGGTGAGGTTACACAAGAGTCGCCAAGGTGTATGTGGGAGGAGGCAGAGGGAGGCCAGGTGAGGCGAGGGAAGCGTTCAGTGTGAGTGTTGTAACTCTAGTGAGAGGTTTGGTGTCTGGAAGGCCCCGGGGCGAGGACTTTAGGGGGGTGTAGCCTTCATCACCATGGCTACAGGTAGGTGTTCCTCCTTAACTCTTGTTAGTAACTCTTGTACACTTCCTTCTCTACAACCGCACCTTCCAGGCTCCTAGAGGACCAACACGACCCCAACCTCTAGAGAAGTGTGAGTCTTAGGGTGGCAGGTGTGTGGCTCCTGCTGGTGTGGCACACACCACACCGAGGCTACACCTGCCCCAACACCACCAGCACCACACTGGTGCAGGTGTGGTCGCTAGTGTGGCTGCAGGAGCCAGCAGCACCTGACACACTCCACACTCTTGGTAGTCGCGTCAGGCGCAGATGAAAAGGAAAGTTGTGAACCCACACAAGAGGGATCAACCACCTGCCGCCGCCTCGAGTTCCTGGGCCGCTTCCTGCTGGCTTCCTGACGGCGTCTCCCGGGTCTCCTGGCGGCGGAGGCGTCTCCCGCCACACACCAGGCGGCAAGGGAGGGCGGGAGGGCCGCCAGTGTGGGCCACTTGTAAGGGCGTGGAAAGTTGTCAGTGACCCACATTGGTCCTCGCTTATATGGCTCCCTGACGCTGCCCGCCAGTCTCTCTGGCCCCTCCTGCAGGAGCCTGTAGGGGCTGCCCGTCCTGCAGGAGCCTGCAAGGGCTGCCCGTCCTGCAGGAGCCTGTAGGGGCTGCCCGTCCTGTAGGGGCTGCCCGTCCTGCAGGGGCTGCCCGTCCTGCAGGAGCCTGTAGGGGCTGCCCGTCCTGCAGGAGCCTGTAGGGGCTGCCCGTCCTGCAGGAGCCTGTAGGGGCTGCCCGTCCTGCAGGAGCCTGCAAGGGCTGCCCGTCCTGTAGGGGCTGCCCGTCCTGTAGGGGCTGCCCGTCCTGCAGGAGCCTGTAGGGGCTGCCCGTCGTGCAGGGGCTGCCCGTCCTGCAGGAGCCTGTAGGGGCTGCCCGTCCTGCAGGAGCCTGCAGGGGCTGCCCGTCCTGTAGGGGCTGCCCGTCCTGTAGGGGCTGCCCGTCCTGCAGGAGCCTGCAGGGGCTGCCCGCCAGTCTCTCTGGCCCCTCCTGCAGGAGCCTGTAGGGGCTGCCCGTCCTGCAGGAGCCTGTAGGGGCTGCCCGTCCTGCAGGAGCCTGTAGGGGCTGCCCGTCCTGCAGGAGCCTGTAGGGGCTGCCCGTCCTGCAGGAGCCTGTAGGGGCTGCCCGTCCTGCAGGAGCCTGCAGGGGCTGCCCGTCCTGTAGGGGCTGCCCGTCCTGTAGGGGCTGCCCGTCCTGTAGGGGCTGCCCGTCCTGCAGGAGCCTGTAGGGCTGCCCGTCCTGCAGGAGCCTGCAGGGGCTGCCCGTCCTGTAGGGGCTGCCCGTCCTGTAGGGGCTGCCCGTCCTGCAGGAGCCTGCAGGGGCTGCCCGCCAGTCTCTCTGGCCCCTCCTGCAGGAGCCTGTAGGGGCTGCCCGTCCTGCAGGAGCCTGTAGGGGCTGCCCGTCCTGCAGGAGCCTGTAGGGGCTGCCCGTCCTGCAGGAGCCTGTAGGGGCTGCCCGTCCTGCAGGAGCCTGTAGGGGCTGCCCGTCCTGCAGGAGCCTGTAGGGGCTGCCCGTCCTGCAGGAGCCTGTAGGGGCTGCCCGTCCTGCAGGAGCCTGCAGGGGCTGCCCGTCCTGTAGGGGCTGCCCGTCCTGTAGGGGCTGCCCGTCCTGCAGGAGCCTGCAGGGGCTGCCCGTCCTGTAGGGGCTGCCCGTCCTGCAGGAGCCTGTAGGGGCTGCCCGTCCTGCAGGGGCTGCCCGTCCTGTAGGGGCTGCCCGTCCTGCAGGAGCCTGTAGGGGCTGCCCGTCCTGCAGGAGCCTGTAGGGGCTGCCCGTCCTGTAGGGGCTGCCCGTCCTGCAGGAGCCTGTAGGGGCTGCCCGTCCTGCAGGAGCCTGTAGGGGCTGCCCGTCCTGCAGGAGCCTGTAGGGGCTGCCCGTCCTGCAGGAGCCTGTAGGGGCTGCCCGTCCTGCAGGAGCCTGTAGGGGCTGCCCGTCCTGCAGGAGCCTGTAGGGGCTGCCCGTCCTGCAGGAGCCTGTAGGGGCTGCCCGTCCTGCAGGAGCCTGCAGGGGCTGCCCGTCCTGTAGGGGCTGCCCGTCCTGCAGGAGCCTGCAGGGGCTGCCCGTCCTGTAGGGGCTGCCCGTCCTGCAGGAGCCTGTAGGGGCTGCCCGTCCTGCAGGGGCTGCCCGTCCTGTAGGGGCTGCCCGTCCTGCAGGAGCCTGTAGGGGCTGCCCGTCCTGCAGGAGCCTGTAGGGGCTGCCCGTCCTGCAGGGGCTGCCCGTCCTGTAGGGGCTGCCCGTCCTGCAGGAGCCTGTAGGGGCTGCCCGTCCTGCAGGAGCCTGTAGGGGCTGCCCGTCCTGCAGGGGCTGCCCGTCCTGTAGGGGCTGCCCGTCCTGCAGGAGCCTGTAGGGGCTGCCCGTCCTGCAGGGGCTGCCCGTCCTGCAGGAGCCTGCAGGGGCTGCCCGTCCTGCAGAGCCTGCAGGGGCTGCCCGTCCTGTAGGGGCTGCCCGTCCTGCAGGAGCCTGTAGGGGCTGCCCGTCCTGCAGGGGCTGCCCGTCCTGCAGGAGCCTGTAGGGGCTGCCCGTCCTGTAGGGGCTGCCCGTCCTGCAGGAGCCTGTAGGGGCTGCCCGTCCTGCAGGGGCTGCCCGTCCTGCAGGAGCCTGCAGGGCTGCCCGTCCTGCAGGAGCCTGCAGGGGCTGCCCGTCCTGTAGGGCTGCCCGTCCTGCAGGAGCCTGTAGGGGCTGCCCGTCCTGCAGGGGCTGCCCGTCCTGCAGGAGCCTGTAGGGGCTGCCCGTCCTGTAGGGGCTGCCCGTCCTGCAGGAGCCTGTAGGGGCTGCCCGTCCTGCAGGGGCTGCCCGTCCTGCAGGAGCCTGTAGGGGCTGCCCGTCCTGCAGGGGCTGCCCGTCCTGCAGGAGCCTGTAGGGGCTGCCCGTTCCTGTAGGGGCTGCCCGTCCTGCAGGAGCCTGTAGGGGCTGCCCGTCCTGCAGGAGCCTGTAGGGGCTGCCCGTCCTGTAGGGGCTGCCCGTCCTGCAGGAGCCTGCAGGGCTGCCCGTCCTGCAGGAGCCTGTAGGGGCTGCCCGTCCTGTAGGGCTGCCCGTCCTGCAGGAGCCTGTAGGGGCTGCCCGTCCTGCAGGAGCCTGTAGGGGCTGCCCGTCCTGTAGGGGCTGCCCGTCCTGCAGGAGCCTGTAGGGGCTGCCCGTCCTGCAGGAGCCTGTAGGGGCTGCCCGTCCTGTAGGGGCTGCCCGTCCTGCAGGAGCCTGTAGGGGCTGCCCGTCCTGCAGGAGCCTGTAGGGGCTGCCCGTCCTGCAGGGCTGCCCGTCCTGCAGGAGCCTGTAGGGGCTGCCCGTCCTGCAGGGGCTGCCCGTCCTGCAGGAGCCTGTAGGGAGCAACACCTGACATCTAAAGGTTGCATATTAAGGTCGTTTGACATGCTCAGGGCTATTTGGATCCTGGCGGGACCTCTTCATCGTATTATACATATATCATTATATATATATATAATATATATATATATATATATATATATATATATATATATATACATATATAATTATTGGTAATATGTAATGTAGAGCAGTTATAGGGGCAGGAGTTGCTGGCGACAGTAGGAGGGGTTGGTAGGGACTGTTGTAGTGGTGGAGGTGTGGGAGGTGCACCTGGTGTGTCATCACCTTGATCTGCCACACCACCCTCGTCCCTGTGGCCCATCCCTGACACACCTGCACACACCTGCTGCCAAAAGACGGCAGTCCCTGTGAGCGACCCCTGACATACCTGTCACAGTACTATGGTCCCTGTGGCTCACCCCCTGACACACCTACACACACACCTGTCACAGTACTATGGTCCCTGTGGCTCACCCCCTGACACACCTACACACACACCTGTCACAGTACTATGGTCCCTGTGGCTCACCCCCTGACACACCTACACACACACCTGTCACAGTACTATGGTCCCTGTGGCTCACCCCTGACACACCTACACACACACCTGTCACAGTACTATGGTCCCTGTGGCTCGCCCCCTGACACACCTACACACACACCTGTCACAGTACTATGGTCCCTGTGGCTCACCCCCTGACACACCTACACACACACCTGTCACAGTACTATGGTCCCTGTGGCTCACCCCCTGACACACCTACACACACACCTGTCACAGTACTATGGTCCCTGTGGCTCACCCCCTGACACACCTACACACACACCTGTCACAGTACTATGGTCCCTGTGGCTCGCCCCCTGACACACCTACACACACACCTGTCACAGTACTATGGTCCCTGTGGCTCACCCCTGACACACCTACACACACACCTGTCACAGTACTATGGTCCCTGTGGCTCGCCCCTGACACACCTACACACACACCTGTCACAGTACTATGGTCCCTGTGGCTCGCCCCTGACACACCTACACACACACCTGTCACAGTACTATGGTCCCTGTGGCTCGCCCCTGACACACCTACACACACACCTGTCACAGTACTATGGTCCCTGTGGCTCGCCCCCTGACACACCTACACACACACCTGTCACAGTACTATGGTCCCTGTGGCTCGCCCCTGACACACCTACACACACACCTGTCACAGTACTATGGTCCCTGTGGCTCGCCCCCTGACACACCTACACACACACCTGTCACAGTACTATGGTCCCTGTGGCTCACCCCCTGACACACCTACACACACACCTGTCACAGTACTATGGTCCCTGTGGCTCGCCCCTGACACACCTACACACACACCTGTCACAGTACTATGGTCCCTGTGGCTCACCCCTGACACACCTACACACACACCTGTCACAGTACTATGGTCCCTGTGGCTCGCCCCTGACACACCTACACACACACCTGTCACAGTACTATGGTCCCTGTGGCTCGCCCCTGACACACCTACACACACACCTGTCACAGTACTATGGTCCCTGTGGCTCGCCCCCTGACACACCTACACACACACCTGTCACAGTACTATGGTCCCTGTGGCTCGCCCCCTGACACACCTACACACACACCTGTCACAGTACTATGGTCCCTGTGGCTCGCCCCTGACACACCTACACACACACCTGTCACAGTACTATGGTCCCTGTGGCTCACCCCCTGACACACCTACACACACACCTGTCACAGTACTATGGTCCCTGTGGCTCACCCCCTGACACACCTACACACACACCTGTCACAGTACTATGGTCCCTGTGGCTCGCCCCCTGACACACCTACACACACACCTGTCACAGTACTATGGTCCCTGTGGCTCGCCCCCTGACACACCTACACACACACCTGTCACAGTACTATGGTCCCTGTGGCTCGCCCCTGACACACCTACACACACACCTGTCACAGTACTATGGTCCCTGTGGCTCGCCCCTGACACACCTACACACCTGTCACAGTACTATGGTCCCTGTGGCTCACCCCCTGACACACCTACACACACACCTGTCACAGTACTATGGTCCCTGTGGCTCGCCCCTGACACACCTACACACACACCTGTCACAGTACTATGGTCCCTGTGGCTCGCCCCTGACACACCTACACACACACCTGTCACAGTACTATGGTCCCTGTGGCTCGCCCCTGACACACCTACACACACACCTGTCACAGTACTATGGTCCCTGTGGCTCGCCCCCTGACACACCTACACACACACCTGTCACAGTACTATGGTCCCTGTGGCTCACCCCCTGACACACCTACACACACACCTGTCACAGTACTATGGTCCCTGTGGCTCGCCCCTGACACACCTACACACACCTGTCACAGTACTATGGTCCCTGTGGCTCACCCCTGACACACCTACACACACCTGTCACAGTACTATGGTCCCTGTGGCTCGCCCCCTGACACACCTACACACACACCTGTCACAGTACTATGGTCCCTGTGGCTCACCCCCTGACACACCTACACACACACCTGTCACAGTACTATGGTCCCTGTGGCTCACCCCCTGACACACCTACACACACACCTGTCACAGTACTATGGTCCCTGTGGCTCGCCCCTGACACACCTACACACACACCTGTCACAGTACTATGGTCCCTGTGGCTCACCCCTGACACACCTACACACACACCTGTCACAGTACTATGGTCCCTGTGGCTCGCCCCTGACTCCACAGTAACAATGTTCTAGGAAGTTGGAAATTTATTGTCCTCTACAACGTATTTAGACGCTAATAATTTGCAGGTGTTCCAATATGGCGTCAGTTTATGTCTTGAGAGTTTGAATTGTGGAAGTTTTTACTAAGTGTCAAGTGTGCACTTGTCTCATGCCCAGGGCACCTGTACTAAGTGTCAAGGTGTGCACTTGTCTCATGCCCCAGGACACCTGTACTGAGTGTCAAGGTGTGCACTTGTCTCATGCCCAGGACACCTGTACTAAGTGTCAAGGTGTGCACTTGTCTCATGCCCCAGGGCACCTGTACTAAGTGTCAAGGTGTGCACTTGTCTCGTGCCCCAGGACACCTGTACTAAGTGTCAAGGTGTGCACTTGTCTCATGCCCCAGGACACCTGTACTAAGTGTCAAGGTGTGCACTTGTCTCGTGCCCCAGGACACCTGTACTAAGTGTCAAGGTGTGCACTTGTCTCATGCTCCAGGACACCTGTACTAAGTGTCAAGGTGTGCACTTGTCTCATGCCCCAGGACACCTGTACTAAGTGTCAGGTGTGCACTTGTCTCATGCCCCAGGGCACCTGTACTAAGTGTCAAGGTGTGCATTGTCTCATGCCCCAGGGCACCTGTACTAGTGTCAAGGTGTGCACTTGTCTCGTGCCCAGGACACCTGTACTAAGTGTCAAGGTGTGCACTTGTCTCGTGCCCCAGGACACCTGTACTAAGTGCCAAGGTGTGCACTTGCATCGTGCCCCAGGACACCTGTACTAAGTGTCAAGGTGTGCACTTGTCTCATGCCCCAGGGCACCTGTACTAAGTGTCAAGGTGTGCACTTGTCTCATGCCCCAGGGCACCTGTACTAAGTGTCAAGGTGTGCACTTGTCTCGTGCCCCAGGACACCTGTACTGGGAGGGCAGCCATGGAGCTCCTCCTCCACACGCGGAATACAAATGTCACAATGGTAGAGAACTGGTCTTAGAACGGACGGTGGCAGTTTATCTTTATGATATTAGCACCCATGAACGGCCTCTATACAGGAGTATATTAGCACCATGAACGGCCTCTATACAGGTGTATATTAACACCCATGAACGGCCTCTATACAGGTGTATATAGCACCCATGAACGGCCTCTATACAGCAGTATATTAACACCCATGAACGGCCTCTATACAGGTGTATATTAGCACCCATGAACGGCCTCTATACAGCAGTATATTAGCACCCATGAACGGCCTCTATACAGGTGTATATTAGCACCCATGAACGGCCTCTATACAGCAGTATATTAGCACCCATGAACGGCCTCTATACAGGAGTATATTAACACCCATGAACGGCCTCTATACAGGTGTATATTAGCACCCATGAACGGCCTCTATACAGGAGTATATTAACACCCATGAACGGCCTCTATACAGGTGTATATAAGCACCCATGAACGCCCTCTATACAGCAGTATATTAGCACCCATGAACGGCCTCTATACAGCAGTATATTAGCACCCATGAACGGCCACTATACAGGTGTATATTAGCACCCATGAACGGCCTCTATACAGTTGTATATTAACACCCATGAACGGCCTCTATACAGCAGTATATTAGCACCCATGAACGGCCTCTATACAGGTGTATATTAGCACCCATGAACGGCCACTATACAGCAGTATATTAGCACCCATGAACGGCCTCTATACAGCAGTATATTACCCACCCATGAACGGCCTCTATACAGGAGTATATTAGCACCCATGAACGACCTTTCTACAGGTGTATATTAGCACCCATGAACGGCCTCTATACAGCAGTATATTACCACCCATGAACGACCTTTATACAGGGTATATTAGCACCCATGAACGGCCTCTATACAGCAGTATATTACCACCCATGAACGGCCTCTATACAGGTGTATATTAGCACCCATGAACGACCTTTCTACAGGTGTATATTAGCACCCATGAACGGCCTCTATACAGGAGTATATTAGCACCCATGAACGACCTTTATACAGGTGTATATTAACACCCATGAACGGCCTCTATACAGCAGTATATTAGCACCCATGAACGGCCCTATACAGGAGTATATTAGCACCCATGAACGGCCTCTATACAGGTGTATATTAACACCCATGAACGGCCTCTATACAGCAGTATATTAGCACCCATGAACGGCCTCTATACAGGTGTATATTAACACCCATGAACGGCCTCTATACAGCAGTATATTAGCACCCATGAACGGCCTCTATACAGGTGTATATTAACACCCATGAACGGCCTCTATACAGCAGTATATTAGCACCCATGAACGGCCTCTATAAGCAGTATATTAGCACCCATGAACGGCCTCTATACATCAGTATATTAGCACCCATGAACGGCCTCTATACAGGTGTATATTAGCACCCATGAACGGCCTCTATACAGCAGTATATTAGCACCATGAACGGCCTCTATAAGCAGTATATTAGCACCCATGAACGGCCTCTATACAGCAGTATATTAGCACCCATGAACGGCCTCTATAAGCAGTATATTAGCACCCATGAACGCCTCTATACAGGTGTATATTAGCACCCATGAACGGCCTCTATACAGGTGTATATTAGCACCTATGAACGGCCTCTATACAGCAGTATTAGCACCATGAACGGCCTCTATACAGCAGTATATTAGCACCCATGAACGGCCTCTATACAGGTGTATATTAGCACCCATGAACGGCCTCTATACAGCAGTATATTAGCACCCATGAACGCCCTCTATACAGGTGTATATTAGCACCCATGAACGGCCTCTATACAGCAGTATATTAGCACCCATGAACGGCCTCTATACAGCAGTATTAGCACCCATGAACGGCCTCTATACAGCAGTATATCAACACCCATGAACGGCCTCTATACAGGTGTATATTAGCACCCATGAACGGCCTCTATACAGCAGTATATTAGCACCATGAACGCCCTCTATACAGCAGTATATCAACACCCATGAACGGCCTCTATACAGGTGTATATTAGCACCCATGAACGGCCTCTATACAGCAGTATATCAA
>WNGS01032957.1:0-10977 GCA_020271785.1 Procambarus virginalis
CAGTGTTATATACTCTTAAGATACTGATTAGATTGTTATTTTGTACTACACTTTGTTAGTAGAGTTTTCACAAGAGTTCATGTGGATGCTAAGTTGATCTTTTGGTAGGACGCCTACCTTATTGGCGGGAGGCTAGTCAGTCGCGTGTGGTGAGCTGAATCACTGCAAGGAAAAGAACCATACCAAGGCTTCAAGGGTTATAACAAAATGAGGGCCACTGTTCCGGAGCATTAATTATTAATTCCCTGTAACGTAATGTACAAATTGACAGTGCAGATTACTAATAGCAATTGCCTTCCTAGGTATCTGTCGGTTATCTAGTGACACCTAATCAAGCCTGTGTAAATATTCTCTGTTCAGTCTGAGCTGCTGTGAAAACTTCTCAACGCTTCACGATTGAGGTAAGTGTTCAGCTTGTGCCAGGGGCCAAGCAAATTATCAGTGTTTTTTAAGTGCTAAGTTGTGATAATGAGCCAACCATGGAGGATCAGGTTGCTGTGCTGGTGGAGCAGCCAAATTTTGGTAAAATTAAAGACTTGAAGAAGTCTGGTTTGCTGTTTCTGGCTGATAAATTGAACCTAACAGTTTCCAGTAAAATGTTAAAGGCTCAAGTGTTAAGAGTCATTGTCACACACTTGGTGGAGGAGAGACTTGACGAGGAGTGTTTAGGAGGGTTAGAAGAAAACTCAAGTGACCAGGTCGCAATCTTAAAGTTGGAGATGGAAACTAAATTAGAATGGAGCTGGAAGCAGATAAACAGAGGTTGGAGCTTAGGTGCAACTAGCAGAGCAGCAAACTAAGCATTAGAAATTCAGCAGAGTGTGGCTGAAAATAATAACAGGTTGGAGGAACAGAGAATTGCAGCAGGGCAAGGTAAGACTAGCAATAATCCAGAAAGTACTAATAGTTCTTCCAAATATAGTAAACATTAGATTTACCTAAATTCAATGAGGAACCCAGAATATTCTTTTTCATTTTAAGAAATTAGCAGTCAGCATGATTAGCCTGTGGTCAATGGTTGCCATTATGCAGGGACAATTTAAAGGGAAGGCTCAGGAAGTTTTTGCATATATTCCTGCTGAGAATTCTTTCGATTTTAAATTTGTTCAACAGAACATCTTGAATGCATACCAGCAGATCCCAGAGGTACATAGACAAAAATTCAGAATTTAAAAAGAGCACATGACCAGACCATTTCTGACTTTGTACGGGTTAAACTAAATCATTTTGACAGATGGGTTAAGTACTTAACATTGCAGAGTTTGAGACCTTGAGAAACCTCATAGTAACTGAGGAAATTTTAGGATGTCTACCAGAGAAATTTGCTTTGTTTATGGCGGAAAATAAACAAACAACAGATCTTATGAAACTAGCCAAGCTAGCTGACGAGCATGAATTACTTACTTAGGTGCCTTTTCGAGCACCAGCTAATCATTTTAGTGTTAAGACTAATTATCATGCTCTAAATACATGTTTTCCTGGCCCGACCAGCTACCTTACCTTCTCCCCTGAACCCCTTCTCCTGTAAAGCCTAAATTGAAAACAACAGACAGACAGGGTTGTCAACCTCAAGTAATGTAGTGGTTAAACCTGCAGTTGGTTCGGTTGTTTCGACCACTGGCAGATATTGCAAGCATTGAAGGAGAAGAGGTCATGTGGTAAATTCCTGTTATGCCTTGCACCCTGAGTTGAGTCCAACTGGTCTGATTATGAGTCAACCCGTTCTCGCACTTGCTTTTAGTCAATATTGGCTTATTTAATAAGTGCATATGAGACATACTAATTGATTGTAAATATTTTAGTTTACCTTGAAAAGCTTCATAGAAACACCGACCTCACCTAACCTTCTTAGTATATTAAGATAAGCATCTTATTGCTTCTTAATTACAATTATTACTTAACCTATACCGTTGATAGGTTAAGTAATAATTGTAAATAAGAAGCAATAAGATGCTTATCTTAACATACTAAGAAGGTTAGGTGAGGTCGGTGTTTTGTATGAAACTTTCAAGGTAAACTAAAATATTCACAATCAATTAGTATGTCACATATGCACTTATTAAATAAGCCAATATTGACTTTAAGCAAGTGCGAGAATGGGTTGTATGAGTAGGGGTTTGCAAGCATTTAATGCCAATGTTGCTGCAGTCATACCCAAGTGGATGACTAATTTTGAACCATACCTACATTCTGGTACCTTATTATGTACTAGTGGAACCTTGAAGCCAGTGCAGTTGTTAAGGGACACTGGTGCTTCCCAATCTCTAATTTCTCGCTGTGTTCTTACTGATGTTAGCACAGAAAACACTGGAGAGGTAGTGTTATTACAAGGACTTGAAGGTCATGTCCATCGTGTACCATTACTTAAAGTTAACCTGAATTCATCTATTACGAGGTTGGTGCACTGTAGCAGTTAGCGAACAGTTGCCCATCCCTGGGATTGATATTATTGTAGGTAATGATTTTGACAAGTGTCAAGTTAGTGGGACAGATTGTCCTTTTATGTTTACTAACCCTAGTGCAGTACTGGCTCAACCAGATGCAGATGATGATGTCATTTATCCATCCTGTGTTGTGACCAAATCCATGGGTAAGCAGAGTGTGGTAAGTCCTGTTACTATCAAGGTGGATGTTCTCGAGGCCAGGACCCCTTCACACAAGATGGTGGAGGTGGACCTTGAGGATACATTCTTAGCTCACGCGGATGTCGAGAGTGAGGCCGGTGCCAAAGCCCTAATTTATTCTGACCCAGATGGTCTGGAAGATGTGGCCCAGGTACCAGTGCCTTGCCCGCTCGCTCCAGCTGTTGAGTTCCAGACCTTGAGTGAGTTGCAGAGTACTGATCCCAGTCTAGCTGAATGTATATACAGAAGCAGCCGACTCCATTGATACTTGGAGGAGAGCACAGGTTGTTATTTCAATGGACGATGTCAGATGAGAAGATGGAGGCCATCAGCATATGAGTGTGAGTCTAGGACCCAGTACGATGTACCAAAGGAGTATAGGGAGCAGGTATTGCAAGCAGCCCATGATGACTTGATAGGAGGTCACCAAGGGATTATCAGTATGTATCATAAGATATGTAATTTTTCTACTGGCCAAAACTCAAAAAGTATGTGTTAGATATTGTCACAATTGTGTTTGTGTCAAACTGTTAGTACACCTAACCAGACTGTGCCACGAGCAGCATTATACCCTATTGTAGTGTCAGTGGAGCCTTTTTCACATGTGGTGTTGGATTGTGTCCGACCTTTACCCAGTACCAAATCCGGAAATATGTATATATTTACAATTCTATGTATGACCACCAGGTTCCCTGAAACATAGCCTTACGTAACATTAGGGCTTCTACACTTATATAAGCAGTTGGAACGATTTGTTTTCACTATTTGTATGCCCGTATAATTCAAACTGATAATAGAGCAATTTTTGTTCCACTACATTTAAAACCTTTTGTAATTCATTTGGTATACAGCATCATTTTTCCAGTCCAAACCATCCTCAGAGTCAAGGGGAATCGAGAGGTTACACCAAACTCTCAAGAAGATGTTGAAAGCAACTGGGGAAGATTCACCCGACATTGGGATGACATTTACCATTTGTTCTAATTGCTGCCAGAGATGGATTGCACAGTGCCCTAGGATGCTCTCCATTCGATCTTGTGTTTTGGACATCAGGTGAGAGGACCTTTAAAAATGTTGAAAGAGAAAATGTTGGAGATGTTACAGCTAGGCAGAGTGAGCGTTACCTGAAGGATGTGAAGAGTAAGCTGTCTAGAACGAAGGAGTTGGCCTTACGACATCTGAGTGAACAACAACAGGAAATGAAGGAGAAACATGACAAGAGGTTCAAGGCCAAACTCAGAGTTTTTGAACCAGGATTTGGTACTGGTCTTGAAGCCTCGTATGGTACTTCTATGTCCCATAAATTTGCAGGACCTTACAAAGTGGTAAAACGTCTTGATGAAGTCACTTACAAAGTTTGCAATCCCCAACAAAACGTCAAAACATGAGTGTACATGTGAACCGGTTGAAGGCTTATTGTGGGCCCAGTATTGTGGCTTGTTGTGTTACTGAGGAGGTAAACCCTGAGGAGTCAAGTGTTGTAGGGGAAGATGGTTATCCTCTTTTATCTAATTCCAGTTCCGGGGAAGGATAGTTGTCATTTGCAGGATGAGCAGAGAGCAGAGCTCCAGGACTTTTGAAGATGTCTTCCAACTTGTTTGGGGGTCCCCACTCACGCCTCTCATTACTCATGACCTTAAACTGACAGATGTAACTCCAATTCGGCTACACCCTTATCGAGTGACACCCGAGAAACGACATATCATCCAGGAGGAGGTTGATTATCTTCTTCGACATGGGTTCATTAGACCCAGTCAGAGCTCCTGGAGTTCACCGTGTTTAGTGTTCCTAAACCAGAGGGTAAATGGAGATTAGTAGTGGATTATAGAAAGTTAAACCATATAACTGTAGTTGATATATATCCATTACCTTTATTACAGGACTGCATCGACCAAATTGGTCATGCTAGTTTTGTATCTAATTGGACTTATCTAAGGGGTATCACCAGATACCACTTACAGATTTTGCAAGGGAAGTGACAGCTTTTATCACCCCTGATGGAGCATTCGAGTTTAATGTGATGCCGTTTGGACTAAGGAATGCACCAGCAACTTTTCAAAAGTTGATGAATTCTATGGTGAAGGATGTGCCAGATTGTAGGGCATATTGGATGACATTGTGATTTTCAGTATGAGTTGGGTAGACCATATGTCCAGTTTAAAGAAATTGCTTGCTGTGTTACAACATGCTAATTTGACTGTAATATGAAAAATGTAGTTGGGCTAAAGGAACAATAGTGTACTTAGGACATGAGGTCGGACAAGGTAGGATAGTCCCGCTGCAAGACAAGATCCAGGCAATCGTGGATTACCCAGTACTAACAAGTAAGAAGTCTGTGCAGAGATTTATTGGGATGTGTGCATATTATAGGAGATATTGTAAAAACTTTTCCCTTGTTGCTGCACCTATAACCAATCTTCTAAGGAAACAGGGAAAATTCAAGTGGACGCATGAGTGTCAGAACTCCTTTCAGAAGTTGAAAGGAATTCTCTCAACATCACCTGTGCTAGCCAGTCCTTTGATAAACCATTTATTATGCACATAGACGCTTCGGATTAAGGAGCAGGTGCTGTTTTGTTCAAGGTGGGACCAGATGATTTAGAACACCCTGTAAATTATTTCTCTCGTAATTTGACAGGACACAAACTAATTATTCTGTGGTTGAGAAGGAGCACTTTGTTTGATCTTGGAGTTAAGAAGTTTGAGACATACTTGTCAGGCAATCAAGTTGTAGTATATGCAGATCATAATCCACTGACATTCATTAACTCCATGAAATGTAAAAACCAGAGCATACTTAGATGGTCATTGATTCTGCAAGAATTCAATATTGTATTCGTCATATTCCTGGGAGGCAAAATGTTATTGATGATGCCTTATCCAGAGGATTTCCTATTGCAGTGCCATAATATGAAGTTTCTATACTCATAGTTGCATGTATTTTTTTTTTGTTTTTTTTACTGTGTGAAATTTTATTGCTTTATACTTTGATCTTTTGTTGAAGTATCTTCATGTTATATTTTCATGTTATATTTCATGCAGTCAAGAAATGAATCAACGTTCAGTTAATTTCATTTTTTCCTTAAGGACCAGGAGGGATGTTACGAATCTATGATTGATTCTACCATTATTCATGATGACTATGCATAGCATTTAATACTTCCCTGTTCAGTACTATTATTCGTATAGTATCCAATTGTGTTCCAGTTAATATTGTATGATTTATATTGTGCATGCTGTAGTGTGCCTGAGTTGCATTATTTTGATAGGATTGTGCAAGTTATTTCTTGTTGGAGCGTCCATGAACCCTCACAGCTGTTGTGTTGGCATAGGGTTCCATCGTTTCTAAGTCTGTGAGATTCATCACACCCGACACGTACCTCTGGTCCTCTGGGTGCACTGTTTCCCAGGAACTTGTTCTTGGATGAGGATTCCTGGTTAGTTGAGGGAGTCCCCTCCATCTCCCCGGGCGAACTGAGACATCGGCGGAGGGGGGGGTGGACATGGGTGGTGGCAGCAGGTTGGTTAGCTGTCCCTCTTACTCACCACTCATGAGTACTTGTGTCTCCCTTCCTTTCGAGAGGACCTGAATGCTTGCTGTGACCTGTGCCATCTGGTTCATGGAGGGTAACACATCTCGCAACAGGCCCTGTGTTGGCGTGTGAATAGGTGGGTGGGAGAAGCCCAGGCGCAGGTGGGTGGAGTGTTGGTGTGGCCAGAGGTATAGTGGTGCGGTGAGGCCGTCGGCAGGGAGGAAGAGGGGGTTGTTGACCGGGCACCACTCAGCCCTGAAGGTGGGAGGGGGAGGGGCGACACTTAAACGCTGGTATAATTTTTCTGGTATATCACTGCGCGCAACGTGAAATGATTCATTCATATAATTGTACTCTTACACACTGTGAGCTCTATTAACTCTAAACATGATTGCTGATTTTTGTTTTTCTTTCCCAATATATTTCTATAAACACTGGGTGGCACATGAAATACCCCCCCCCCCCTCCTGTTACGAACCCCGACCCCATCGTCGAGTAAGATTAGCAACGTCAACGCCATCTGTGAGTCTCTCCCTAAACCCCACTAAATGGACGACGACACTGGTGGTGGCAGTATGATACCTGCAAGAGACGCTAATTCCTGCCCTGATCAGCTCGATGGGTTGCTGTTGCTGACCTCTGGTGAGGTAGCGCCTAGTAAATCAGCGTCATTTATTGTGGGGGAGGATTGTATGTTTATATCAGATTCCGTAAATGGTATTTCCTAGTGTCCCCAATACTGGCCAGTTTACTGACGACGTGTCTGTATCCACAGAGGCGACATAGGGCTGCAGTGGTACGAGGACAGTCAGTCTACCCAGGGCAGCCTATTATCTCTCTTCTCCATTCTGCTTTACGTGAGTAGTGAGCCGCCGCCGAAGAGGAACTGAGTAGTATCTGCTGTCTGCCTGTGAAGTGGCAGTGACAGAATTCGGCATATCCCGGGACAGGCTAGAGGAAGAGACGACCGACAGTCAGGTGCTATGGAGGAGTGTAACTAGCTTGTTGCAAGAAGCTCCTGCCAGGGGTTCGCTACCCTGTATTTGTTCGTGTAGAGGCCAGCAGCGCGAGGCTGATGTTCTCTGCCAGCACCAGGCTGGAGAGTGATTGTGGGCGTTCACAAGGAGCACCTAGTGAGACAGTAGATAGGCTGGCCCATGGCTAGGGTAGACTCGTTGGTGTTTCCCAGTACTGGTTGAGGACGGTACTGTGTATTGAGGAAACACGGAAGTTGACAAGGCTGCATTGTATGAGCATCGAGGAGCACTTAGTGTCCTATGAGAGCGACACACGTGTATATATCAGTGTAGTAACACTTCGTTTATGATTCTATTTAAGGTGATGCGAAAATGATAATACGTGAATATATTGATAATTGACGAAGTGTCGTATTCCTTTCAACTCCCCTCTTGTGTTTTACTTGCATTACCAAGCTCACTCCTTGAAAGCCACTACAGGCTTGGGGTCGGATACTAGTACTTTGGTTCCTCCAGCAAAGAACCCGGTTGCGACTCATAGTGGCTGTAACACCCCCCCCCCCTTTACCTGACTGCACAACAGCATCCCTTCCCCCACACCTTCACTATGGGAGCCCTGCCAAACTGAGGGCCAGCGTGGCCCTCACTCCCGTTCGTTATATTCCACACTGTACACCCATATGTTTCATCCGTTTTTGTTGAGATAGTCCACTCTAGGCACTTCCCGCCCACTCCTTTTCACCATCCCAGGATATTCACATATCATCTTGTGCAGGCTAGGCACGGTGACATCAGGATGTCCCTAGATAATGGCTCAGTAATAACAAAGCTTCCTCCACGTGTCCCCCCGTCATGGCAATATATATATATATATATATATATATATATATATATATATATATATATATATATATATGCGAACAAGCCTGAATGGTCCCCAGGACTATATGCGAATGAAAACTCACACCCCAGAAGTGACTCGAACCCATACTCCCAGGAGCAACGCTACTGGTATGTACAAGACGCCTTAAACCACTTGACCATCACGACCGGACATAATGAGGTGATAGCCGAAGCTATTTGAACCACCTCACCGCCGGCACTCGGATGGTTATCTTGGGCATATCATTTTACCAAATCACCTCATTCTTTGGGGCACACGTGAGGAACACGTGTTCCTCACGTGTGCCCCAAAGAATGAGGTGATTTGGTAAAATGATATGCCCAAGATAACCATCCGAGTGCCGGCGGTGAGATGGTTCAAATAGCTTCGGCTATCACCTCATTATGTCCGGTCGTGATGGTCAAGTGGTTTAAGGCGTCTTGTACATACCAGTAGCGTTGCTCCTGGGAGTATGGGTTCGAGTCACTTCTGGGGTGTGAGTTTTCATTCATATTATATATATATATATATATATATATATATATATATATATATATATATACTATATATATATATATATATATATATATATATATATATATATATATATATATATATATATTAGTATATTTTGGCAGCAGTCTTTCTTGTAAACATATGTTGTTAAATATGACCGAAAAAATAAGATTATAAGATAATTCTAACACGAATTTTCTCAATATTTCTTATATTTCTTTTTACTGTTGATGGTAATTGAAAAATCAATTCTCCAAAATTCATTTTCATTTCTAGTCTGACGCGACGCTTGAATGCGTTTCGTAATAACTTATTACATTTTCAAAGACTTTAGTTTACACACACACACACGACTGTAACCTGAAAACACTAAACAGAGTTTTACTTATGCCAACATTAAACAGCTTGTCTTATATACTCGCATTTGGGTGAGGTATTATGTTGCAACAGTTTTGGATGAGGTGAACAAACTTTTGACCAACACAAGACAGAACACGGAACAATGAGTATAAATTGGATAAATGAGAGGGAAGAATGGAAGTAACTGCAAAGGGCCTATTGGCCCCATACTGCCTCTTGATGCTTCTATATTGGTACGGAGTCTTGAAGTGGGTAGAATATAGTTGTGCATCAATTGGCTGTTGATTGCTGGTGTTGACTTCTTGATGTGTAGTGCCTCGCAGATGTCAAGACGCCTGCTATCGCTGTATCTATCGTTGATTTCTGTGTTGTTTGTTAAGATTTCTCTGGTGATGGTCTGGTCGTGGGAAGAGATTATATGTTCCTTAAAGGAACTGTGACGATAATCTCTTTCAAGAGAGATTGAGCCTGCACTTCCCTACATAAAGTTACTCGCATACATACAACAATAAGATGCTACCTTCAAGATACGTATACTAGTAGCACAAAACGTTTCGGCCAGGGGGTAAAACGTACCCTAACTCCCCCCCACTCCACACTCCCTCCATGCCGGCTCGCCACCATCATCAACCACAAACTACCATTTCCAGCCTGCCTGCTTCTGATTGGTGACTCGCCGTCTGCACACCTGCACCTCGGCGCCCTCTACCTAGCCGATGTCTGGGCTTGAACCAGTCATTGAAGTTAGAATATCTTGTGCTCTCAAGCTGAAAACAACTGATATACACTCTGTCTATTGGTGGATGTTCTCAGCTAGCGCCTTATTCTCAGCACCTGTTTATTTCATTTTGTCTTTATTTATTCATAGAGTAACGTCATCCCTGTTCTTAATTTTTGTTATATTTTTTGACTTGTTTGTTTGCACTGTACATAGCAAGGGATTCTCTTTGTTCATAATTTGTTTTCAATTTAATTTAAGTTTCATTGTTCATACTATGTGTTTTGTGTGTGTGTCTTCCTTACTTTACCACAAAAACATCCAAGCAGTCTATCTTTTTTTTTTTTGTAAATGTGATAGGCATTGACACCAGCCATTAAGAGGACTGCTGAACATCTACACTCCTTCATTTTTCCATCACATTTACTGGGGTGCCTGTCTGGGATTGGGGTTTGCCCAATCGTCATCCTCCTTCAGCTTGCTGAGACTCGACCTGACAGTATTCCTGGGTTCTTCCTAGAGAATCAGTTGCTCTACCGCAGGTACAGACCCAGTAAGCTGAAGGAGGATGACGATTGGGCAAATGTCGAACTAGTGGTTCCCACCAGCCTACGGCCCAATATTCTACACCTGGCCCACAGAGCACTTTCTCACTATGGTTTTAACAAAACCTACCACGGAATCAGACAAGACTACTACTGGCCAGGTATGGTTAAAGACGTCAAAAGTTATGTGGCAACAGTGTCATACGTGTCAGATGGCAGATAAACCTAACATCTCTATTCCTAAGGCTCCATTGACTCCTGTCCAGGTGCCTGCAAAACCTTTCACAGGCTCATCATAGACTGTGTATGTCCTTTACCCCGGACCAGTTCTGGCAACGCCTATATACTAACTATCCTGTGTCCTACCACCAGATTCCCCATAGCAGTTCCTATAAGAACATTACGGCTGCTACTGTGGTGAAATAACTATTGAAGATCTTCACCCAGTATGGATTTCAAGAGAGGTTCAAAGTGACTGTGGCATCAACTTCACCAGTGATCTCTTCAAGAAGACACTGGAAGAGTTCAACATCACACGGGTATTGTCCAGCCCCTATCATCCTGCTTCACAGGGTTCTCTTGAACGTAGTCATCAGACTATTAAAGCACTCCTAAAGAAATTTTGCAATGAAACCTTGAAGGACTGGGATAAACAACTTCACCTCATCATGTGCATTTTCAGAAGTCTCCCCAATGAGTCTCTAGGAGTATCTCCTTATGAGATGCCTCTACGGACGTAAGTGCCGTACTCCTCTCAAAGCTTTTAAAGACTCTCTACGTAATGCCAGAAACTGGGGCACATTCTGAGGGTCACTGAAGGT
>WNGS01032958.1:0-14336 GCA_020271785.1 Procambarus virginalis
CTGTAAACTGTGTCAACAAAATTATTCGCACACCCTCCGTCACTATGTGATGGAGTGCGAAAAGATACGTGAATTTAGAGACAATTCTATAACCAATGTTCCAACGATGTTTAAATATTTCATTTAAAATGATCTGCTACCAGAAATTTTAGCCATATAACCCTAGATTGCTAACTGTAGGTAGTAACTAAGTTATTGCAACCTATCCACTGCTGCCTACTGGATGGGGGATGGTGTGCAGGACAAACATATCAATTGTGACACTAACTCTCCACATATGTCAGTTGCTTAATTTAGAAACTGTACTTGTGGTCGATCCCGAACCCATTGTTGATGTGACGACCTATACTGAATTTTGTAACTAGCTCATCAACATTGTAACTTGCTTAGCTAAATGAATTGTGGGGTTTAATCCCTGAGCCCATTATGTGCCTCTGTAACCCATCCCATTACTGCCCACAAGATGGGTATGGGGTGCATAATAAATGAACTAAACTAAAACCAGTGTCGGTCGTTCTCCAATATATTCAGAGCTTGACATGCACTGCAGAAAGTGCCATGTGTAACGCGGTGGACAAATCTCAATTGCTGGAAAGACATTGGACCAAGAACATTTACCAACAACATGCGAAGAAAGAAGCATTCATCCTGACTGTGATGCACGGTGTACAGTCTGCCTATCGTAGTTTATTTGAATATGCCAGGTTGTCCGTCGACTCGCTCTCCTCGTTTGCGTCGTTCAAATGATTTTCTACTCGCATTCCATGTGTAATACGACGGCACTTCGGAATACAGCAGTGTTTTCGCAAACGCGTCATTCTGACATAACGTGAAGAAAGCAGTTAACGTTGTAGCCGGTGGATTCATAGCTGTTGAATATTTGCAGCTGTGAAATAAATGTGTTGTCCATTTTCATGTTTTCTAAACAAAAACAAAAAATACTAACTAAATATTTCAATTCAAACACAAATCAATCGACGCAGCTCAATTTCTACACAAATTGCAATGAAAAATAAGAAGAACAGTTAGAAATTAAATGAAAAACAATGAAAAAAGAAACAAATAAACTATACCCACGAAATAATTGGTATGGCAAACAACACGCATATTTGGAATTAGCTCAATTCCAGTACAATGTCACACAAAAAAATTAAATCCAAATGAAAATAAATCCAAATCTATGAAAATTTAAATTATCAATACAATCGGAAACATTGAAATGGAATCGAAACATTTTTGTGTAGCGTGTGTTGCTCTTACGTGTAACAGATGGCGCTGTTTTTTTTAAATCATGTTTTTATCTGTCTCAGGTTTGGTATCTAAATAGTAGATATATAAAAACACGCACGTATTCAAATGGAACATTGTGTCCAAATTTCAAAGCGATCAATGAAGAATTTTTGGAGATTATAGCGTGTGTTGCTCTTATGTCCTACAGATGGCGCTGTTTTTATAAAAAAGCATGTTTTTTCCTGTCACAGGTGAAGCATGTATATAGTAGGTATTTAAAAACACTTGCCTATTGCAATGCAACATTGTGTCAAAATTTCAAGGTAATTGGTAAAGAGGTTACGAAGATTTCCGTCACATGAAAAACAGTTTTTTTTTTTTAAAAAGCCTGTTTTTTCCCGTTACAGACGTGACATCTATATAGTATGTATATAAAAACCCGCTCGGATGCGAATTGAACTTTGTGTGAAAATTTCAAAGCAATTCGTAAAGAGATTTCGAAGATTTCCCTCACATGAAAAACACAGGAAAAATACAGTTTTTCAGGAAAAGCATGTTTTTTTTTACTGTCATAGACGTAACATCTGTATAGTATGTATATAAAAACCTGCTCGGATGCGAATGGAACGTTGTGTGAAAATTTCAAAGCAATCGTAGAAGAACTTTTGGAGATTAGCAATTTTTAACAAACGAACATTTCCTTCTTCATATATATAGATTAGTTAATTACATTTTAAATTATATGCATCATACTGGTTTGCTACTTAAAATTAAGTCTTATGATGTCTCCTATGTTTAATAGTGCATTTCTCAATGTTGGCAAAATGTAAGCAATTAAATTTACAGTATAATTAACTTACTCAGGAAGGAAAATATTGAGGGCCTGTCCGGGAGTTGAACCCGGGACCTCCTGCACCCAAAGCAGGAATCATTCCACTAGACCAACAGGCCGTGGATATTTGAGTTTAGTTGCGTTATTTAAATCTCGTTTTTTACAATGAAATATGCCTATTGAAAATTATCAGAGCCTGTCCGTGATTTGAACCTGGAACACTAGTATTTAAAGCAAGCAATGTTTTTCTTGAGCAAAGCATAATTTTCAGCATGCGATCAATCAACTGGTAAACATCACACACTTCCTTATCGTTTGTAGTGAATCTGCCAGCCCGTATCCTCAATTCCATTACCTGTTCCTTCACTGTTTTTTTCTTCTGATGTGGCTGTGCAGCAATTTAGGTTGAATCTTTTCCTTGCTTGCTAGGTCATTTTCGTATTGTCCTTCTGCCTCTCTCCTCACCCTGACGTATTCATTTCTTGCACTCTGGTATCTTTCTCTGCTCTCAAGTATCCTGTTATTTCTATTGTTTCTCCGCACCCTTGTATTTTGTTGCCTTGCTAGCTTACATCACTAATTAAACCATGGGATTCTCATCTGCATTTCGTTTTTTTCCTTTCAGACCGGGACAAACTTGTCTGCTGCCTCCTTAAACTTCTTCGTGATGTAGTCCATCATATCTTGGCCCGTCTTTCCCCCTGAGCTTTCCCATGTTATATATGTTAGGAATTTTCTTATCTCCTCGTAGTTTGTGTTTCGGAATGCCATCCTTTTGTTTTCGGGTCAATTCCTTGAGTACATTACCTTTTCTTCGACCAAATACTCAAACGTGATTACACTGTGATCGCTTATTCCTACTGGGACATCGAAACCGATTTCCCTTAATGGAGCCCTGTTGCTTATGCATCGTTAAACGCCTGGAAAGAGATGTTGTTGTCTTGCCTATATACTGAGTTTTTTGAGGCTTACAGTCCGCCAAGAGGGCATTTGAAGGCATAGACGACGTTGGTCTCTTTTTAGAGCGTTCTGCTCTGTGTCTGGAGAGTTTCTCATGAGTAAGCTGGCCGTTTTCTTAGTTTTATAGTAAATCGTCAGTTGTATCTTCTGATTTTCTCTGTAGGGATAACGTTTCTATTAACAATATCTTTCAGGACCCTTTCCTCCGTTTTATGAGCTGTGGAAAAGAAGTTCCTGTAAAATAGTCTAATAGGGGGTATAGGTGTTGTATTAGTTGTCTCTTCAGAGGTTGCATGGCGTTTCACTTTCCTTCTTATGATGTCTTCAACGAAACCATTGGAGAAGCCATTGTTGACTAAGACCTGCCTTACCCTACAGAGTTCTTCGTCGACTTGCTTCCATTCTGAGCTTTGGCTGAGAGCACGGTCGACATAAGCGTTAACAACACTCCTCTTGTACCTGTCTGGGCAGTCACTGTTGGCATTTAGGCACATTCCTATGTTTGTTTCCTTAGTGTAGACTGCAGTGTGGAAACCTCCGCTCCTTTCCATGACTGTTACATCTAGAAAGGGCAGCTTCCCATCCTTCTCCATCTCGTAAGTGAAACGCAACACAGAATTCTGCTCAAATGCCTCCTTCAGCTCCTGCAGATGTCTGACATCAGGTACCTGTGTAAAAATGTTGTCAACATACCTGCAGTATATGGCCGGTTTCAAGTTCATTTCGACTAAGACTTTTTTCTCGAGGTACCCATGTAGAAGTTGGCAAACAGTACACCTATGGGAGAACCCATGGCGACCCCATCTTCTTGCTTATACATGTGCCCATCCGGGCTCAAGAAGGGTGCCTCTTTAGTACAAGCTTGGAATAGTTTCCTCAGAATGTTTTCTGGTATGTCAAGAGGAGTACAGGCCGGATCACGATACACTCGGTCCGCTATCATCCCGATTGTTTCATCCACAGGTACGTTGGTAAACAGTGATGCTATATCCAACGAGGCTCTTATCCCTGTGGCTCGTGTTCCCCACGTGTTCTATATTGTTCTATATTGTTCTATTATTCGTGAGCTGAATGTGTTGTGTGTTTTGAAACGTTGTATTACAGTAATAACACGTTACAACTCTCATAGTATGCTATTTACGTATTGCAACCCTTGGTATGTAATTTTTTGTTGCAACACTCACTAAAAGTTCTGTTTTGCAACACTCGCAACACCTCCTTTTTGTGTTCCAACACTTATAACTTCTCATTTTAGTGCTGAAAGACACACACCATCTTTTTGAGAGTTGCAATACTCAAAACACCTTATTCCTGTGTTGCAACATCCAAAACATGCTATTCCTTAGCGTTGCAACATCCAAAACATGCTATTCCTTAGCGTTGCAACACTTACAACATGTCTGTGTGCATTTGTTTTAATTCTGTGTATTTTTGTATATGAATATGACAAACTTTAACTAAAGTCAGGTTTTCATTCACGATTTTTTCCTCTCTTGGGTCAGTAAAGTTATGTAATCAAAAACATTTTAACTGCCGCAAGATATAGACAACAATAGGATAATTACCTTCACGAATATTATAATGCTACCATAATTACCTGAACTATTACAATGATATTACCATAATTACTTGTGCGCCCACAAACAACCAATGCAAACAAATTGTCTGTTGATTAAATAAATACTAAGTAGAATATCTCCCAGATATACCCTAACAAATTGGAGAAAATAACTTCGAATAGTTCGCTTTGTTTAACTTTATTTAGATCTATGATGTCTATAAAATATATATTTTTTTTTTGAGAGATATATACAAGAGTTGTTACATTCTTGTACAGCCACTAGTACGCGTAGCGTTTCGGGCAGGTCCCTGGAATACGATCCCCGCCGCGAAGAATCGTTGTTACAACCAAGTACACATTTTACTGTTGCGTTAAACAGAGGCTACAGTTAAGGAATTGCGCCCAGTAAATCCTCCCCGGCCAGGATACGAACCCATGACATAGCGCTCGCGGAACGCCAGGCGAGTGTCTTACCACTACACCACGGAGATTGAAATATGTTTTCTTTTCGATCCGCGAAGGTCCAAGTGATTAGACAACGTTTTTCCACTCCATACGTTCGCTTACTTGCAGGGTCGGAGTTCGATCCCTGATGGTCCAAGCGGTTGAGCGGTTGGTCCAAGCTTCACTCCGTCCTCACATCCCAGCTCATCCTAATGTCCCTTCCAAGCGTTATAAATTCATACTGGCCTGGCGCTTTCACCTCATCATTTCCTTACCTTACCTTACATCCTCTTCTCATAAAGATTAATTTTCCTTCCCGACTTTCTCCTTCACACGCCTCAATTGTCAGTTGAAGATGTATGGTGAAGTGGATGAATGTATGACTGCTGAGTTCTTCATTAAGCAGGAAGAGTCGTGGTCAGACTGGGAGGTCGGACCCGGTGTTCACGCGGTCACCAGTTCGAAATCTTATTTATAAACTTCATCTTTCTTTTCTTCCCATATATTACCCACATAAATCTTTAGTTTGAATCTAACACTTTTGTTTTTTCATTTATTTAATAAAATTTTAATTTTCAATCATTTTTTATTTATAAATTCTAGCAAGTTTTATCTAATCACTTTTTATCACATTATATTTATTTGTTCAATTATTATTTAATAATCCAATCACACTTTTCTAGATATTTAATCCGCGTATATTTATCTGTTTAATCACCTTCATTAATTATTCAACCGCTTTTGATCTATTTATTAAATTACGTTTTATTTGTTTAATCACTTTCTGTCCATCTATTTAAGAACTTTTTAGTTATATTTATATTAATCTTTTATCGATTTACGATTCAATATTGTTTTTATTTACATGTTAACAATGAAATATTTATATGTTTAAATTATTCAACGTTAAACACTTCATGAAAATAATATTGCCAGTGATATAAATCATATTGTCAGTGATGCAACAGAGAAATAACGTGTGAGTGGTGAAACGCAGGAATAATGTGTTTTGTGTTTTGCAATACTCAGCAAACTTTGTCTGTTTTTAAATACAAAACTTTCTTGTTTTCCAACAACCACAACACGTTATTCCTGTGCAGCAACACTCACCTCATTCCTGTATTGCAACACTCAAAACACCTCATTTCTGTATTGAAACACTCACGTGACGCTTTTTGTGTTGCAACACTTACAAGACATTATTCCTGTGTGTTGCAACACTCACAACACGTGTATGCATTCGTGTTAAGTCTGTGTATTATTGTTTTTCTTTGAATGTAGATGAAAGGAGAATATTTGACACATAAATTAAAACGTATTATAAAATAATTGTCTGTCCATCTGGTGTTTCTGGCTTTCAACACTAGAGGCCAACTATAAGACAAATAAGTATCTGATCTGTACGTCAAATACACTGATATTGTCTTTATTTTCTCTCATTCGTTCATTACTAAAAACTCAAATCTTACAGATAGAATTTCTATCTTGTTATCATTGTATAAAAAAATCTTGATATGTACGAAAATTACCTTTAGGTTCAGTAATAACTTTATCTCTAAACAAGAAGAATTAATGATTAGGGTAAACACTAGGTGAACACATAAGTGAACACGTCTAGGTGAACATATAAGTGAACACGTCTAGGTGAATACACTAGGTGAACGCATAAGGTAAACATCTTACCTAATTTTTGGCATAAATACAAAGTTCAAAACTTTGTTAATTTGTCCTAAATAATTGGTGACAACTTTTTACACTTCATTTTGCTTAAATTTATTTAGATCTATTACATAGCCTTCCCGGTTTGGTGCCTTCTTTTGATAATTACTTACTTATTTAGATCTATGCTGAATATAAAATATATTTGTGTTCGATCCCGGATGGTTGGGCTCCATCAATCCGTCCTTATATATCTCAGCTCATCCTAATATCCTTAACAAGTTTTATATAATCATACTAGAGCAGTGTCGGAAATTCCCACATCACTTACTAGCCCTTGATAAACCAAATTAAAAAGATTATATCAGTTAACTACTAACATTATTAACTTTTCCAAGAAAATGTTCCTAGAGACTCCCTGGAAACAATGGGAGAATATTGCGTCAGCCAAAGGGTCGACGTATCTAATAATTTCTTTAGCGAACGTAACTCTTCATGTCTACAAGTTAAAATTACCATAAAAGTATTTAATAAGACTGGATTTAATTAAAACTCATGAATAAATAAGTATCTTTCTCCGTAAATAAAATTTGACTCGCCATAACTGGACGCGTCCAGTACGGTAGTGAGGGAGGGGGGGGGGGAAGAGACGGGCGCCTGGAAGCCTCGCCAACTTGCACCTAACCTCCGAGACGTGAACACGCACCAGCTTAATTAACACTTGGCATACAAGATATATCCTGTGATTCGTGCCACAGGATCTTCAGAAGTCCACCCAATCCATGAATTCGCTACCTTGAAAGTATCGTTTCCGGGCTACTAGTAAGAAATATCATTATAACTGGCCAGTATTATAGATAGTTCTTGTAATCCGGTAATGATGCCGGCCGATCATTACCTGTTACCCAGAAGAGGTAAACTCCTTTCTTTACAGAAATCAATCTCTTCTGAACATAAGTCACAGGTTTATCACTTGCATTACGATGTAATTATTTCACAGGTGACCTCGAGGAGGAAGAGACAACCACCACAAATCATTTCGACCCATATTTGTCTTGACGCTATATCATTCGAGAATCATCGATTTTAATTTTTTTTTTAAATTTTGCCCCGAGGGGCGAGTTTATTGGGCAGCGCCACTCATCTTGTGAGTGGACACACCGCCATAGCAGCATGTACAACACTCCCCAATAGAACGAAAACCCGCTGGGTTGTTCATCCTGTCACTTGTACCCAGACACAGCTGGGACTTGCTTAACTGTCTCAAGTGAACAGCTCCTCAAACAAGAAGATTAACATCTATCAACCCTTAAAAGCTTACGTTATCTTGCGGGTGCAAAATGGGGAAATCTTTTAAGAACATTATCAATATTTGACAAATAGTGTTTTCCTAACTCAAACAATGTGGGGTTTATTATTCTACACATACTTCTGATTTCCCTCAGGTGTTCACATTCACGTAGATAGTGGTCAAGGCGGTGTCCATCACTCTCACCACAGATTCTGCAACTTCGCTGATCAACTGTTGTTTCCATTCCATATATCCATGGATATGTGTATCCAAGACGGATTCTCGCTATTACTGATTCTCTCCCGCGTCCTCCTCCTCTTCGGCCATAATGATTGGGATTGCCAGCTGCAACCATGTTGTACCATTGTACAGATTCACTGGTTTGTGCTTCTATCCTCCTTTCCTCAGTTACCTTGTCACGGTGATGTTGCCTGACAATACCTCTAATTTGTAGTAGAGTCTTGGGTATGAAGTATTCAATATGGTCTCCTTCAGCGCCTTCAGCAGCCAGCACATCTGCTCGTTCATTCCCACATATTCCAACATGGGAGGGGATCCACAGAAACTTGATGACTCTTCCCTGATTGGTAAGTACTCTCACAGCACTATTAATTTCAGCGACTATTACAAGATTTTCTGCCCGATTTTTACTTAGGCTTTGCAGTGCTGCTTTTGAATCGGTGCAAATCACTACACCATTAGTGTTCCGTTCAAGAAACCTTAGCGCCATAACAATGGCAGTTAGCTCTGCTCGTGTTGAAGAGGCATAGTTCTCAATACGTGCTTTTTCTTCATTTCTGCGTTGGAAAGTATTATCCCTGATTACCTGTATGCTGCACCAGCCCTGCCATTGACAGGATTAGATGACCCGTCAGTGTAGATTTGATCTAGTTCATCTCCGGCTTCTTTATAAATTTCCTCGCGATACTTGTGCCTCATTTCTTGTGGTAACATGTTGGATTTTTTCATTGCCATTTCATTGATGATGATCTTGCATGAGTCATCCTCCCAGGGAGGTAACCTCTCTACAGGCAGGAGCTCACGGGCTTGCTCAAGCAGGTGAAGCTCTTCGAGGTAGCAGACTGATCTGTGATGCCATTTTTTGCTTCTCCTGTTTCCCCCTGAAAGTAGCACAGAGCTCAGTTTTTTCTTAGCAATATCATTGTAATGGGGATCTCTAGCTATCCTAATTGCAAGCTTAGCATTCAGCTCCTGAATTCTGCTTTTAACACTGGGAAGGGACAACTCCTCTCGTAGATTAGACGTTTTGGCAGTTCTTGGAATTCCAAGAATGATTGTCATGGCTTCATTTTGAATGCTTTCACGCCTTTTCATATCGCTTTGGGAGTAGGTGCACAGAACTGGTGCGGCATAGTCTATGACGGAGCGCACATAGGCTGTGTACATCATTTTAAGCACGGCAATAGAGGCTCCATGTCCATTCCAGGTCATAGCTTTCAGTGCCCTAAGTCATTGTTTGCATGTTCCGATGAGTTGATTGAGCTCCTCTTTCTTTCCCTTGTTAGAGCCGACAGTGACGCCAAGGTACCGATAGTGGTCAACCCATTCAAGTGTTACACCATTAATTTGCAGTTCTTCATTTGCTCTCCGCTTGTGATGGGAGTATGCCTTCGTCTTGTTTGTGGACAGTGAAACCGAGCTCAATACATTTCCTTCCAAGGAGATCAATGGACTGTTCAATTTTTCCCAAGGTGGGAGCTTGTATTAGGACATCATCTGCATATCCCACTTGTTGTGTTCCTTCCGGAAAATCAATATTTGCAATGGCGTTCATAAGTACATTGAATAGTGTAGGGCTTAAGACTCCGCCTTGGGGGGGTCCCGAGTTCCATATTCATTGTTCTGGAGATTGCTCCATTGAAGCAAACCTTGGCTTTCCTTCCTGTTAGGTAGTCTTCAACCCATTTCACAAGTCTCCCCTTGACACCCATGCATACAAGCTCGTCCATGATCGCAATCCCATGTGCTTTGTCGAAGGCTCCTTTGATGTCAACAAATACAGAGTACCTAGCCGTGTCATTAGCCAAGTAATTAACTATACAATTTGCTGTGCTCCGTCCTTTAACAAATCCATTGACCCCCTCCCTTAACCTGCCTATTTTGTGCAACAGTCGGTTTAGGATGATCCTTTCAAGCATCTTGCAAGTGCATGACACGAGACTGATAGGTCTGTAATTACCAGGGTCATTAGGCTTCGGTATGGGAACAATTATTGCGTGTTTCCATTGTGTGGGCAACACTCCACTTAGGAATGACTTGTTGAACAGGTGGAGTAGTGGATTCCCAGACACTTCACACAGTGCATTGAGTATGTCGTAGGTGACGCCATCTTCACCAGGTGCTGTACTTTTACCCTTTTTCATAGCGCCCCTTAATTCATCGATGTGGCTCCAATGTTCTGGATGGGGTTATGATTGCAGAATTAACTGAACTCTCCTTACAGCTAAGCCGTGTTTTCTCTTTATTAACATAATTAGCAGTAGACAAACATATAATAGTTTTAGTAACCTATCATTACTAAATTACTTTATTGATATAGGTTATGTTTATATATCCCCCCAATTATGTGTAGAGGGTAACACCCAGCAGAAGATATAATTTTAATACAGTCCACTTCTTTAATACAGTCACTTAATTAAATAAAATTAATTCAACAAATGCTTGCTGGGAAAATCCCCACAACACACAAACCAACACAGTCACTCAGACATTCACATGAGCATGCAAGGGGTAATCTGATTTGTACTTCAAAACAAAGTTACAAATTAAATCAGAATTTTAATGAGATTTAACGACTCAGATGAAGTTGTAAAACATTATATCTAGCTTTACTACAACATTTGGACCATAAGCACTCATCCACTGCCTTACTGTAACCAACATGAGAATCATAAACACTCACCCACCACATTACTGTAAGCAATATGTGAGTCATAAACACTCACCCACCACCACACTACTAGGTGAATACACTCCTCTCACCCCTCCCACCATTCCCACATGTCCCCACTCCTCCCTCTGCCATTCCCTTCCTCTTCCCCCTCCTCCTTCATCCCAGACCCCTGTTCCCCTCTCCTCCTCACCCCATATCCTCCATGTCCCGCTCCCTCCACAGCCAATACCCTCCCTTCCCTTGTCCCCCATCCCTCACCCAAGTATCCTCTGAGACACTATTAACCACTTCACATATCTCCGCACCTACGGAATAGCTTCATCCATCAGCAGAATGCTCATCAAGATGGGGACATGAAAATGAATAGAAGACAATGAGCTACAAGGCAATATATACTAACATAGATGGGATTTCAAATTAAACAAGTGACCTTAGAGAATGGGCACTAGAAGAAAACTCAGACATAATAGCACACACAGAAACAAAGCTAACGAAAACATAGCAAATGAAGTGTTTCTGCAGGGCTACTATATAGTGAGGAAAGAAAGAGGAGGAAGAGGAAGAGGAGGTGTAGCTCTGATGATAAGAAAAGGCTGGATTTTTGAGAAGATGGTTATTCAGGGCTGTGAGGTTTCAGTGACTACATAACAGGTACCATAAAAATTGGAGGACACAAACTTATAGTAGTAGTCATAATATAGCACACCATCATATGACAAAAGACCCAGACAGGAATCTGACAGAAACAACATATCTACTGTTAATATAATAGAGAGAGCAGCTTCTGTCGCTAGCAGGAACAGATCCGGACTACTAATCTTGGGAAACTTCAACCACGGGAATGTAGATGGGGAGAACAGAGACCCACATAGAGGACCAGACACATGGAGAGCTAAGCTGCTGGACGTGGCAACAAAAAACTTTCTAAGCCAACACATCGAGGGTCTGACAATAATGATAGGAGATGAAGAACCAGCCTTGCTTGATCTGATATTTACCCTAAATGAGTCTGATAAAAAGGAAGTTAAGATGGAAGCCTCCTTGGGAATTATTGATCACAGTGTATTGAGCTTTGAGTACCTGGTAGAGCCAGGATTTATATCCCCCCCCCCCAAAAAAAAAAAATAAAGAAAAGATAAAAAGGGCTGGCATACCGAAAGGGAAATTATGAGTTGAGAAAATTCCTATGGGATATAACATGATACACAGAACCCAGAACTATGTCCGTACAAGACATGATGGATTTTGTCACCCTAAAGTGTCAGAAGGCAGTAAACAGGTTTATCCCAGTCCAAAAGGAAAAAACCGAGATGCAAAAGAAGAATCCGTGGTTTATTAGAGCTTGTATAGAAGCAAAGGAACTGAACAAAAGGGCGTGGAGGAACTTCTGAAACAACAGAACACCAGAAAGCAGAGAGATACCAGAGAATCAGGAACAAGTATGTTAGTGTGAAAAGAGAAGCAGAGAAAATGAATGAAAATTATATAGCAAGCAAAGCCAAGACCGAACCAAAGCAACTCCACAGTCACATCAAAAGGAAAACAACAGTGAAAGCACAGGTGATGAAACATAGTACGGGTGTGGACAGGTATGATAAAGAGGTGTGTGTGAAGAGGTTCACAACAAGAGGTTCCAAGAGGTCATTACAATAGAACGAGGTGACGTCACTGCGCTAGGAGGGGTGACCGTAAACCTGGCGGCCTTGGAAGAGTTCGAAATTACAAGAGATGAGGTCTAGAGGTATCTGTTGGATCTGGACGTGAGAAAGGCTGTTGGTCCTGACGGAATTTCCCCATGGGTATTGAAAGAGTGTACAGAGGCACTTTGCTTGCCACTCTCCATAATGTATAGTAGATCACAGGAGACAGGAAACCGACCAGAAATATGGAAGACGGCTAATGTAGTCGCAATATACAAAAAGGGTGACCGACAAGAGGCACTGAACTACAGGCCAGTGTCCTTAACTTTTATACCATGCAAGGTGATGGAGAAGATCGTGAGAAAAAAACTTAGTAACACATCTGGAGAGAAGGGACTTCGTGACAAACGAAGCACATGAGTTCAGTGAGGGGAAATCTTGCCACACAGGCTTAATACAATTCTACGATCGAGTGGCAAAGATTAAACAAGAAAGAGAAAAATGAGCGGACTGTATTATTATGGACTGTTGGAAAGCCTTTGACACAGTACCCCTATAAGAGGCTGGTGCATAAGCTAGAGAAACAGGCAGGAGTAAATGGTAGAGAGCTCCAATGGATAAAAGGGTACCTAAGCAATAGGAAGCAGAGAGTTACAGTGAGCGGTGAGACCTCAGATTGGCGTGAAGTCACCAGTGGAGTCCCACAGGGCTCTGTACTCTGACCTATCCTGTTCCAATATACATAAATGATCTCCCAGATGTTATAGACTCATTTCTCTCAATGTTTGCTGACGACACCAAAAATATGAGCAAGATTAAGACAGAGGAGGACAACTTGAGGCTTCAAATTAAACCTAGACTAACTGCAGGAATGGTCCAGCAAATAGTTGTTGGAGTTTAACTCAAAGAAATGTAATATAATGAAGATTAGTGTAGGGAGCAGGAGGCCAAATACAAGGCATAATTTGGGAGACGAAATTCTTCAAGAATCAGAGAGAGAGAAAGACCTGGGGGTTGATTTCACGCCAGACCTCCCTTGAAGCCCATATCAAGAGAATAACATCAACAGCATATGCCAGGTTGGCCAACATAATTGCGGCCTTTAGAAACTTTTGTAAGGAATCATTCAGAACCTTGTATACCACACATGTCAGACCAATCCTGGAATATGCAGCTCCAGCATGAAGTCCATATTTTGTTAAACATAAGAATAAACAAATCAAATCAAATCAAATCAAATGTTTATTTAGGTAAGGTACATACATACAAGAGATTTTACAGAGAGTGATGGATTTATAGATAGGGCTAGTACATACAATGCCTAAAGCCACTATTACGCAAAGCGTTTCGGGCATGAAAAACTTAAATGACTAAGGCTTAATACTAATTGAGCATAAGGACCAAAATGAGTTGAGAACAAAATAAAAAAAGAGTTAAGAAGGGGGGAACATGGCTGAAAAAGCAGCACAAATACAATTCGGTCGACAAAACAGCGTCATTTAAAACAGAACAGACATGGGTTGACAATAGAGGGGTAAGGTAGGTTACAGGGAATTTATTAGGTATAGCTTCGTTTTATCTTAAACTGGTTGAGAGAGGTACAGTCTTTAACATGGTTGGGGAGGTCATTCCACATCTGGGTCCCTTGATTTGTAAAGCATTTCTAGTTGATTAAGTCGTACTCTAGGAATATCAAAACTGTATTTATTTCTGGTGTGGTGCTCATGGGTTCTGTTACAACCTTCTATGAAGCTTTTGAGGTCAGGATTGGCATTACAGTTCAGCGTTTATATAGTATAATACAC
>WNGS01032960.1:0-14131 GCA_020271785.1 Procambarus virginalis
CTAAGCAGGATGCCAGACACGGTACTGGTGGTGGTAGTGGTTGGTACAAGTCCTCACCTCCCACAGACACCCTTAACAGCCCTCACTCCCCACACAGTACCTTAACAGCCCTCACATCCCCACACAGTACCCTTAACAGCCTCACATCCCCACACAGTACCTTAACAGCCCCTCACATCCCCACACAGTACCCTTAAAACAGCCCTCACATCCCCCACGAGTACCTTAACAGCCCTCACATCCCCACACAGTAACCCTTAACAGCGCTCACATCCCCAAACAGTACCTTAACAGCCCTCACATCCCCACACAGTACCCTTACAGCCCTCACATCCCCACACAGTACCCTTAACAGCCCTCACATCCCCACACAGTACCTTAACAGCCCTCACATCCCCACACAGTACCCTAACAGCCCTCACATCCCCACACAGTACCCTTAACAGCCCTCACATCCCCACACAGTACCCTTAACAGCCCTCACATCCCCACCACAGTACCCTTGTTCCTTACTCCACACCACCTTGGACTTTTATTACAGAAAAATAGAATCAATTAATAATAAAAAAATAAAAATATAAGTGTTTACTTACGATAATACTATCGGTGGAACACAAAATCTTCTCTTCTTGATAGTAGGCGCAGTTTGCATGAAGGGTTTGTGCGCCATGACGAACTGACGACAAAATGGCCGCTGTGTTGATATTTAGCGTCGGGGACCGTGTGACGTCACAGGTGAGGGACGCTTTGCGCAATTACTCCCTCTCGTCGCTTGAACCCATCATTAATAGTTTATAGTTTTGTTATTTTATTATTTTATTTACAGTCATGTGCTCCACACCGACCAACTGGGCGGCAGCTTTACAGTCATGTGCATGCATTACCTACAGTAAGCAAATGCTGGATACTTCGCTAAGATTCGGGCAGCACATCATTATGAATGAAGTACTTACACATTTCTTGGACACTATTGATGGTGTTATCTCTAAATTCCGAGATTTTTTACATTCCATTATATAATGACGCAAAGTATGCGAATAGTTCTGCTGACAGAGTTTACATTTAGTCAACTCTACCCTTATTAATATTCTCCTTGTTATGTTCATTCATAGAATCACCTGATCCATCGTCCAGGCCACGTAACCCAAATTACACTGGTAATAGCACTTATGCTTATTATAATGATTCTAAATTGCATGCACTAAAACACACTGCCAGAAGAATTAATTGGACTAGCTTATAGAAGGACCCGCACTGCTGAAATGCTATAAGCTCTTTCAAACGGCTCTGGCTGAGGCCAGGGGAACGTATGGTAGAGGGGAGGCAGACAGACTGGGAAACTTTTGTCAGTGGTCTCAATTCTCACACGCCGATCGACTTGGAGAGTTTTAGTTTAGTTCATTTATTATGCACCCCTACCCATCTGTGGGCGGTAGTGGAAAGGGTTACAGAGGCACATAATGGCTCAGGGACTGAGCCCACAATTCATTTAGCTAAGCAAGTTACAATCTTGATGAGCTAGTTACAAAATTCAATATAAGTCGTCACATCAACAATGGGTTCGAGATCGACCTCAAATACAGGTTAAATTAAATTAAGCAACTGACATATGTGGAGAGCTAGTGTCACATTTATATGTTTGTCCTGCACACCGCCCCCTGCATCCAGTGGGCAGCGGTGGATAGGTTACAATCACTTAGTTACTACCTACAGTTAGCAAACTGGGGATATTTGGCTAAATTTCTGGTAGCAAATCATTTTGAATGAAATATTTACACATCGCTGGAACATTGGTTAATAGAATTGTCTCTAAATTCACGTATGTTTCGCACTCCATCACATAGTGACGAGAGGTGTGTGGGAATAATTTTTGTTGACACAGTTTACATTTGGTCAGGTCTACATCGGCAGATAATGAGAATTCCCAGAGATACTTGTAACCGAGTCTAAGCCGAGCAGCAGTAACATCTAGAAGTCTGCTGATTTTATTGGATGATCCATAGATATGGGGCTCCTCTTGCATGATAGTGTGATGAGATCCAGCAAAAATCTGCTATCAGAATAATAACTAACTCTGCTTTCAGACAACACTCAGCTCCCTTGTTTAAATCCCTAAACTTGCTAAATATTAACTCCCTCCACACATTCTCTTGTGTCAACTACATCTACAAAACCCTGTTCTTAATGCAAACCATGCTCTGAAACTCTCTCTGGACAGATGTAATAGGACCCATTATCACCACACCAGAAATAAATATCTCTTTGATATCCCAGGGTCAAACTTAATCTGTGTAAACACTCTATGCAAATTAAGGGACCTAGTCTATGGAACTCACTCCCTAGTGAATTGAAAAACTGTAAAACTTTTGCCTTATTTAAAACAAACCAAAAAAAAGTACTTAATTTCATCTTCTTAGTTTCCTACACTGAGCTTTATTTTTTGCTCTGTATCTAGTGTTACCCAATCTCCTAATTCTTATGTATTTAACCCAAACAACCTTATCATTGTGTTCATTGCTGTCTTCCTTTATGTGCTAGCCATTTGCTGTATTGTGCCTACCAAATTTTGTCAACTACCATTCAAGCTTTCATTGCAATCAATCTTAGCTACCTAAGTGCTTTATTATACTGTACCTACATTTTCTCTCATCTTTTTTTTTTCTTTTCTTTTCTTGCCATGTAACTGTTATCATTTCTTTTTATATTTTTGCTAGTTTACCTACTAAAAATTTTCTTAGATTAAGGACCTGCCGAAACGCTGCGCGTACTAGTGGCTTTACAAGATGTGTAATTACCATATTATATATTCTCACATTCCCAATGTACCTTCTTGTATATGAATAAATAAATAAATAAATAAATAAATGATAGATGGAATTACTGGTGTCAATGTCACTTTGTCTCAGATCTACAAGATCTTGTTGAAGTTCTCGGTGTACTGCTGCTCTCAGATTGCTCATTGACAATCCAAGGTTAAACTCAACGGCTCCTTTAAGGCAGATTCTTTGGCTAACTTATCAGCTCTATCATGCATTCGGAGGCCAACATGAGATGGAGACCACATGAAATGGACTCTGTTACCATCCTTAATAATATTGTTGTATTTGTGTCTAGCTTCGGACACGAGCATGTTACAGTTATGTCTTAAAGAGTTAAGAGCATTTAAGGATGATAAGGAGTCACTTACAATTAATGTATCAAGTTTGGAGACTNCAACAATGGGTTCGAGATCGACCTCAAATACAGGTTCTAAATTAAGCAACTGACATATGTGGAGAGCTAGTGTCACAATTTATATGTTTGTCCTGCACACCGCCCCCCATCCAGTGGGCAGCGGTGGATAGGTTACAATCACTTAGTTACTACCTACAGTTAGCAAACTGGGGATATTTGGCTAGAATTTCTGGTAGCAAATCATTTTGAATGAAATATTTACACATCGCTGGAACATTGGTAATAGAATTGTCTCTAAATTCACGTATGTTTTCGCACTCCATCACATAGTGACGGAGGGTGTGGGAATAATTTTGTTGACACAGTTTACATTTGGTCAGGTCTACATCGGCAGATAATGAGAATTCCCAGAGATACTTGTAACCGAGTCTAAGCCGAGCAGCAGTAACATCTAGAAGTCTGCTGATTTTATTGGATGATCCATAGATATGGGGCTCCTCTTGCATGATAGTGTGATGATAGATGGAATTACTGGTGTCAATTTCACTTTGTCTCAGATCTACAAGATCTTGTTGAAGTTCTCGGTGTACTGCTGCTCTCAGATTGCTCATTGACAATCCAAGGTTAAACTCAACGGCTCCTTTAAAGGCAGATTCTTTGGCTAACTTATCAGCTCTATCATGCATTCGGAGGCCAACATGAGATGGAGACCACATGAAATGGACTCTGTTACCATCCTTAATAATATTGTTGTATTTGTGTCTAGCTTCGGACACGAGCATGTTACAGTTATGTCTTAAAGAGTTAAGAGCATTTAAGGATGATAAGGAGTCACTTACAATTAATGTATCAAGTTTGGAGACTTGTACACATTTCAGTGCAAGGAGCAAGGCAAATAGTTCAGTCTGAAGGGTAGAGGCCCAGTTGTTTATACGGACTCCCAACTCAAAGTACAAGCCATCGCCCATTGTCAGAACAACTGCACTTCCAGCTGCACCCGTGGTGCGGTGTAGGGAACCATCAGTGTATATGATTTGAGAGAGAGAATGCTCTGTGGACACAGCATCAATATGGCTTAAGGCGTTGAGCTTTGCCTCAAGACGAAGCTTGGGCTGATCTCTAATTTGCTTCTTGGGTGGAAAGGGAGGGATTAAAACTGGAAAGGGTGTAACCTCCCACGGTGCAGAAAAGTGCCGTTGTTTCTCTTGGTACAAATCATGAATCTGATACATTCTGAGTTGAGTTCCAGTTTTTGTTATCCATTTGGAACAATGCTGATCTTCAATAAAGTAATTCTGAAGGGCTTCTGTGCAATGATTAGGATGAGTTAGCCTAAGCATTTTTATACCAATTTGACAGTTAATTTCAGTAACACGATCAACAACGCTCAGAATATTAAGTTCCTTTCTCATATTAAGTATCTTTGTGGTACGAGGGCACCCAAGGGTTATCCTCAAGGCTTCGTTCTGCAATTTTTCAAGCCCTCCAAGCTTTCTTTCAGGCATCAAAACAAGCAGAGGTGCAGCATAATCCACTAAAGATCTGATGTATGCAAGGTATATCATTTTGACAATTCTGACATTGGCACCATAGCCTGAGTGATAACCTGCAACAGCCTTGAGAGCTCGGAGCCTCTCTTTATACTGACGACAGAGTGTGAATACAACAGGCCCATACAGTGGCACCTCAAGGCCAAGGTATTTGAATCTGTTTACATAGTCAAGCTGGGAGCCATCAGACAGTTGCATCTTGCGAACAGCTCCTCCCTGCCTGGGTGGGCGCCGATTTAATATCTTTGTTTTCTCTGCTGAGATAATTAAACCTAGATCCTGACATGAGTCTAATACAGAGTTAAGAGTGTTCTGCGTGATAGCATACCCAGTGGTGTGTATCATTATATCATCAGCATAGCTATAATGATGTGGACGTTGGGTTTGCTCGGTATAGAGTTTAACAGCGTGTTTATTAAGATATTAAATAAGGTAGGACTGAGGACACCACCCTGCGGGGTACCTAGTTCAAAGTCTCTTGTTACACTCCTATGCCCCTGGAAAAATACAGATGACTTCCTGTTGGATAAGTAACCCCTGATCCAACAAAGAAGCCGACCACCAATATTCATTCTTGCAAGCTCACTCAAGATAACATGTCTATTTGCAATGACTTGGAGATACTATGCACATGTTTGCCATACAATTTTTGTTTTCTCTAATAGTCACATAGCATAGAGAAAACGGCATTGTATTGGATTTTCGTGGTAAGACTATTGTATTGTTGACACGACGAGTGTAATTAATCGACGTAGGTTTCTTTGTTTGTTACCGGTCTAACGCATCCTTGTGTGACATTTTATACATATGTCCTTGTAGAACATTTTATTGCGAACACATTGGCGCAAAAATGAAATATGTACTTTGAAAATTAAGGTCAGGACAGTGAAAAGAGTAAACTTTTCAATACTAATTTCGTCGATGTGCGGTAACGGGTAACACTTCACCCACTTCCCACACTCTTGAGGATGGGCGCGATCATGATTCTACATTTATATGCATATGTACGTGTAGGGAATTTTATTGCGATTTCAGTGATACCAAATTTAACGCTGTAGAATAAGTGTGGAGTTTACAACCCTGAAAAGAATAGAAACATTTCGTCGCTGTTTGGAGCTCACGGCTAGTGATCTATGTATAGTTGTTCATTTGCGGCCGGTCTAACGCATTTATTGTTCTTGTAGAACATTCTATTGCGAACACATTGGGTGCTGCCCAATAAACTCGACACTCGGGGCAAAATTTAAAAAAACAAAACTTTAATCTTGGTGGAACATAAAATGGCCGCCTGTGTTTATGGTGTCGTCAGATGGCGCTGTGACGTCACAGGTGAGGGAAGCACGTACTGCGCATTAATGCCTCGATCCCTAGTTATTTATTTATTTATTTATTTATTTATATATATACAAGAACGTACATTGGGGGTTAAGAGACAACATAGAGTTTAAGTTGGAATTACAATCTTGTAAAGCCACTAGATATATATAGCATTTCGGGCAAGTCCTTAAAAAAAATCTTTGAGCAAATCCTTAAACAAAGTTTTAGAGAAATAATTAGGAGTAAAATTGATAAAAAGTGTTTAACAGGTACATTACAGCTTTACTTTACAAGTACAGATGATTTTAAGCAGGATAATTACAGTAAAATTGTAAAAGAAAATTTACAGGTACGATGCAAGAATTTTCGACACAAAAGCAGATCAGAACAATACACAATAATAACAATACACAATAATAACAATACACAATACAATAATGAACAAGGAATCCTAAATACAATTAGGAAAACATCTCAGGGTTATACATTGGATTACTGAAGCACAATATGAGGATCATTACAAGGAGTAATGCAGTACAATATATGCACTCATATTCTATTATTAAGTTAATATTAAGTTCCTTCCTCATGTTAAGTATCTTTGTGGTACGAGGGGCATCCAAGGATTATCTTCAAGGCTTCGTTCTGCAAGTTTTCAAGCCCTTTAAGCTTTCTTTCAGTCATCAAGGCAAGCAGAGGTGCAGCATAATCCACTAAAGATTTGATGTATGCAAGGTACATCATTTTGACAATTGTGACAATGGCACCATAGCCTGAGTGATAACCTGCAACATCTCCAAGAGGGCTTATGGAGCCTCTCTTTATACTGACGACAGAGTCAGAAATACAACAGGACAATACAAGGCCAAGGTATTTGAATCTGTTAACATAGTCAAGCTGGGAGACATATCATACAGTTGCATCTTGTGAACAGCTCCTCCCTGCCTGGGTGGACACCCGTTTAGTATCTTTGTTTCCTCTGCTGAGAGGAAACAAAGCGATCCTCTTCCCCAGTTCAGTTGAGATTATCTCAACTGAACTGGGGAAGAGGACCAGCCCCAGGTTACAGGTCAAAGATATGAAACTTACAGACCCTAACCTAACCTGACAAAGGTTTGGAGTGTGACCTGGCTTGAGGCGGAGTATGCAGAGTGGTTGGGAGGAGCCTATAAGTACAAGCCAGTTAAGCAAAACCCTTTTATCCATTCTAGTATTCTATCGTTTATTCCATGTGCCTGTAATTTCCTTGCCAGTCTTTCATGTGGTACCTTGTCAAAAGCTTTAGCAAAGTCCATGTAAGCTACATATCTTCCGGAAGTCCTTTATCTGAGTAGCTGGTTGCTCTTTCCAAAAATGTGAGCAGGTTTGTAATGCAGGATCTATTTTTAACAAATCCAAGTTGCATTGATTTTACAAGATTATTCACAGTGAGATAATGAATGATTCCCTTCCTTAGGATTTTCTTCATGAACTTGCAGATGTGTTTTTTTTTTTTAAATAGGGGTGACACTTGCATAATGTATTTCCAATCTAGGGGAACTATCCCTAGGCTCAGATTGTCTGAAAAGGGAGTTTCAGTGGTAGGCATACAGTAGTTCATCTGCTAGTACCTTTACTACTTTGGACTGAATTCCATCCAAACCTGGGACTTTTGAGTCTTTTAGTTCTAAATGATCTTCCGGATTATGTCGCACATTATGGGTCTATTCTTTAATTTGTTCTCTTCACCTCCTTCGAACATCTGTAGGTAATGGGATGTCACCTAATCTTTCTAGTGTGAACACTTACATATTCACTCTGCTGAGATATGACTAAACCTAAGTCCTGACATGAGACTAATACAGAGTTAAGAGTGTTCTGCATGTTAGCATAACAAGTAGTGTGTATCATTATATCATCAGCATACCCAATAGTGTGTATCATTATATCATCATGTATGATGATATATGATACAAGGTTGAGTGTAACCTTGGATTGTCAATGAGCAATCTGAGAGCAGCAGTACACCGAGAACTTCAACAAGATCTTGTAGATCTGAGGCAAAGTGAAATTGACACCAGTAATTCCATCTATCATCATACTATCATGCAAGAGGAGCCACACATCTATGGATCATCCAATAAAATCAGCAGACTTCTAGATGTTACTGCTGCTCGGCTTAGACTCGGTTACAAGTATCTCTGGGAATTCTCATTATCTGCCGATGTAGACCTGACCAAATGTAAACTGTGTCAACAAAATTATTCGCACACCCTCCGTCACTATGTGATGGAGTGCGAAAAGATACGTGAATTTAGAGACAATTCTATAACCAATGTTCCAGCGATGTGTAAATATTTCATTCAAAATGATCTGCTACCAGAAATTTTAGCCAAATATCCCCAGTTTGCTAACTGTAGGTAGTAACTGAGTGATTGTAACCTATCCACCGCTGCCCACTGGATGGGGGGCAGTGTGCAGGACAAACATATAAATTTTGACACTAGCTCTTCACATGTCAGTTGCTTAATTTAGAACCTGTACTTGAGGTCGATCTCGAACCCATTGTTCATGTGACGACTTATATTGAATTTTGTAACTAGCTCATCAAGATTGTAACTTGCTTAGCTAAATGAATTGTGGGGTTCAGTCCCTGAGCCCATTATGTGCCTCTGTAACCCTTTCCACTACCGCCCACAAGATGGGTATGGGGTGCATAATAAATGAACTAAACTAACTAAACTAAATTGATCGATCGAACGATCTAAATTGGGTACTGATATATGGTCAAATGATTGGCGGAGGCCGTTTAATTCTGACAAATGTAAGGTTTAGAGGATAGGTAATGACGATAGAGTTAGAAGCAAAAGGCAACATGAAAATCACATGGAATACCATCTCTAATATCCTAGGAACTAAACAACACTCCCACAACCAGATAACACTCTCTAAGGATGGCTTTACACCGTCAACTGACTTAGAAATGGCAAATGAATTTAATAGCTTCTTTTCATCGGTTGGTGCTGACCTTGCCAGTAAAATCCCACAGACTCAGACACATTATGAACACATATATCTCTCAGGCAGCTATCCAAACTCTCTTCTTCTTTCACCAGTCAGCCCGACAGATGTTGTGTCCATCATACACTCACTAAAAACCAAAGCTCCATTGTATGCAAAGCTCAGTCCATTGTATACAAGAGCGCCTCCCAAGCCATTGCGCCACCTATAGCTCTGCTGTTCAACAAATCCCTTGAGTGTCATACCTTCTCTGATATCCTTAAAAAAGCAAGAGTAACGCCAGTTCATAAAGGAGGTAATCCGGCAAACATAAACAATTATAGACCAATATCAAACCTACCCATACTATCAAAAATATTTGAAAAAATTATCTACAAACAGCTCTACTCCTATCTCGTAAAATTCGACATTCTTAGCCCCTGTCAGTTTGGCTTCCGCTCCCAAAAGAGTACCAACGATGCAATTATTAGTCTCCTTGATATAATCTACTCAGCCCTTGACAAGAATGAATTTCCGATTGGACTCTTCATTGACCTGAGAAAGGCCTTTGATACTGTTAATCACAATTACCTCTTACTTAAACTCCATCATTATGGAATTCGAGGCCATGCACTGGACTATATCCAATCCTATCTTAGTGATAGACACCAATGTGTAGCCATCAATAATATAACCTCTCCCACTCTACCAATAACCGTTGGAGTGCCACAGGGCAGCATCTTGGGACCTCTCCTATTTCTTATATACATCAATGATCTGCCTAATGTCTCTAACATTCTGAAACCTATTTTGTTTGCTGATGATACTACCCTCATCTACTCTAACCCCAACCCACATACACTAAATAATGCTGCTAACAATGAACTAAAAAAGTCCACTTATGGATGTCAACCAACAAGCTAACAATTAACATAGCAAAGACCTACTATACATCTTATTTGGAAGCAAATCTACAAATGCAATTCAGCTTCAGATAGATAATGTAAACATTAGCAATAAAAAAGATGGAAAGTTTTTTGGCCTATTCCTAGACAAGAGACTAAACTTCAGTACCCACATACAACACATAACTAAGAAAATCGCTAAAACAGTTGGTATACTCTCCAAAATCAGATATTATGTACCTAACTCTGGTCTCATCTCTCTATATTATGCACTAATCTATCCCTATCTTAATTATGGTATCTGTGCATGGGGTTCAATTTATTTTAATTTCAAAATTTAAGGTTCAAAATTAACTAGAATGCTTCCAGTAAAGAATAACAAAGTTAATACCCCAAATTAGAAACCTGTCATTTGAAGATTGTCAAAGCTTAAATTACATTCTCTGGAAAGACAACTAAAGAATTATATATAGGGGTGACATGTGGTTTATGATTTTCTTGATTTGTTTCTATATTTTCATAAATAAAGCATGCTTACTGTCTTGTTCCAAGTTTTACGACAATTTTACAAGGTTTAAAATATAAAGCTCAATATATATTTGTTTTTTATACAGGAATTATACGTTAATATAACATTATAAAAACGTAACGATGTCGTGTAAATAACGTTATATTGACGACATATAAATGTTATATTTATGTTATAAGAACGTAAATTGGATAGGTTTACATAAAGTAAACAAAAAAAACGAAATGTTGACTGAAATTTTTATATTTTTATATATAAAGCAAGAAAACATTATAATTCCATAGCATTCACTATTATTTTTAAATTTTTACATAAATCTTAAAAAACCGTGTCTCAAGAATACATGTTTTTAGTTATATCTAGTGGTTTTAAGAACGTCAGATATACGTATTTATGTCAAATGTTAGAGTATTACCTTTGTGGCACCATTTAAAAACGTTCACAAACGTTCTGTGTTTGCTGGGTATTACCCCTGGAAATTATTAACTATTCTTTTCTATGCCCTCGGTGTATACAGAATATATTTTATACATACTGTACTGGCTGTGCCACTCAATTATCTCTGGCATTGTTTTAATTATAATTTAAGCTGATTGCGAGTACTGCAACATTGCTTCGGCTAGCTGGCTCTAGGCACGGTTAATGTCCTATGACTTATTCCCTTAGTTGCATCTTGGCAGTACTGGCATTCTACTCAGTCATGTTACAAGACTTCTTTTATATTGTGGTACAGCAGTTGCTCTGTAAACTTTAGTTAATAAATTAAGGTCCCCCCATTACTGATTTGTTTTTCTCTCCGATCAGAAATTATATTTTTTTCGTGTTGTACATTCAGCACCAACATTATAATGAGTAAATATATCATATTTATTCATTAATAACGTATTGCCAGGAAGCTTTGTGAAGCTTGTGTAGCTTGTGGTAGCTTGTGGTAATTAGACGGACCGCAATACACCCCTGGAAACACAACTAGGTGAATTAATAATTAAATATTAATAATTATTAATACTAGGTGAATACACCCGAATGCCCATAAACATGATACAACGCACAAAACACAACATTTTTGTCCAGTTTATGGATTTATTTATGCATAACAAGAAGGTATATTGGGATTGTGAGGATACATAATATGGTAATTACAATCTTGTAAAGCCACTATTACGCGCAGCATTTTGGGCAGGTCCTTAATCTAAGAAAATTTGAAGTAGGTAAATACTTGTAAAATTTATAAAAAATGATAACAGTTGCAAGGCAAGAAAAAAAGATGAGAGAAAATGGTAGGTATCTTAAAGCACATAAACATGCTAAACATAATCTTACTCCACAAATTCTCTTGTGTCAACTACATTTACAAAACCCTGTTCTTAAATGCAAATCCTCTGAAACTCTTCCTGGACAGATGTAATAGGACTCATTATCACCACACCAGAAATAATATCTCGTTGATATCCCAGAGTTAAACTTAATCTGTGTAAACACTCTAGGCAAATAAAGGGACCCAGTTTTTATGAAACTCACTCCCTATTGAATTGAAAAGCTGTCCAACTTTTACATCATTCAAAACCAATGCTAAAAGTATCTAATTTTAATTCATCTTCATAGTTTTTCACCTTTTGCCTTAAAATTGCACTGTATCTATTGCTACCCAATCTCCCAACCTTATGTTCCCATTTTGAACATCTTTGCCATTGTGATCATTGCTGTCTTCTTTATGTGCTGCTAATTTGCTGTATTGTTTTATTATTCTTGTTTAACCTGTATCTATTGCTACCCAGTCTCCCAATCTTTATGTACCCAATCTGAACATCTTCCATTGTTCATGCTGTCTTATTGTGCTGGCAATCTGCTGTGTGGTGTCTATTAATCTTGTTAAATTACCATTCAAGCTGTTCAATGTAATCAATTAGAGCTTTATTATAACAATGTGCTTTAATATACTTCTAAGACTCTCTCATCTCATTTTTCTCTTGTAATGTATTTGTTATCATTTATCAATTATGATAGAATTACCTACTTAAAATTATCTGTTAGATTAAGACCTGCCCTTGAAGAAGCCATAACCAGTATGCTTATGCACTCCGCACCAGGCCCGGATTCTTGGAACTCCATATTCATCAAGAACTTAAAAACCACTATCGCAGGCCCTTCACATTCTGTGGAGACAAAGCCTATATACTGGCGTTATTCCTGATATACTAAAAACAGCAGAGATAGCACCACTTCAAAGGAGGAAATAAGGCATAGGCAAAAAATTACAGACCGATAGCACTAACATCGCACATCATAAAAATTTTTGAGAGAGTGCTAAGAATAGATCACACAACACACTGGAATCACAGCATCTCCATAACCCCGGACAACATTTTTCAGAACAGGCGCTCTTGCCTGTCGCAGTTGCTGGACCACTATGATATGGCATTAGATGCTATGGAAGACAAACAAACGCTGATGTAATTTACACAGATTTTGCAAAAGCTTTTGATAAATGTGACCATGGTGTTATTGCCCATAAAATGCGCTCAAAAGGAATTACCGGAAAAGTAGGCAGATGGATCTACAATTTCCTGACCCAACAGAACCCAATGTGTAATAGTCAACAAATAAAAAATCCAACCCGTCAACCGTTAAGAGCTCAGTCCCCCAGGGTACTGTGCTTGCTCCAGTACTTTTTCTCATCCTTATATCGGACATAGACAAGAACACAACCTATCACTGTAATCATCCTTTGCAGATGACACTAGGATCTTCATGAGAGTAGGCAACATAGAGACACTGCGAACCTCCCGTCAGATGTAGATCAGTCTTTCTATGGCTACAGAAAATAATATGGTGTTTAACGAAGACAAGTTCCAGCTCATGCGCTATGGAAAAAATGAAAATATAAAAACTGAAACCACGTACAAAACTCAGGCAAATCATAACATAGAACGAAAAGGCATGTAAGGACCTGGGTGTACTCATGTCGGAAGACCTTACCTTTAAAGAACACAATAAGTAGCTGTCACAACTGCAGAAAATGACAGGTTGGATAACAAGAACTTTCACACTAGAGATGCTATACCGATGATGACACTTTTCAAAACGCTTGTGCTCTCTAGAGTGGAGTACTGCTGCTCAATGACAGCCCCTTTCACTGCGGTGAAATTGCTGACCTGGAGAGCGTGCAGAGATCCTTTACTGCTAGAATCCACTCGGTAAAACATCTAAACTATTGGGACCGACTAAAGAGCCTAAATCTGTATTCCCTTGAGCGCAGGCGGGAGAGATACATAATAATTTACACGTGGAAATATTAGAGGGGCTGGTCCCCAACCTGCACACAGAAATAACATCACATGAGACCAGAAGACATGGCAGGATGTGCAGAATACCCCCGTTGAAAAGCAGAGGTGCAACGGGTACTCTGAGAGAGAAACTCTATCAACATCAGAGGCCCGAGACTGTTCAACACGCTTCCACTACACATAACCCAGCAAACATTTTCACGTTTTAAAAACGTCCTAAAACGACATTTCATTGTTTTGGGCACGTTTTAAATTACGTTTAAAATACGTATTTTGAGAATTTATATAGACGACCTTAAAACTGAGGTCAAAACGTTTTATAAAACGTATTTTAAAATGTCATGATATAACGTTTTGAGCAAAGGTTGAATTTATTAGGTATAATTATCT
>WNGS01032963.1:0-10806 GCA_020271785.1 Procambarus virginalis
CTCACCTAGTTGTGCTTGCGGGGGTTGAGCTTTGGCTCTTTGGTCCCGCCTCTCAACCGTCAATCAACTGGTGTACAGGTTCCTGAGCCTATTGGGCTCTATCATATCTACATTTAAAACTGTGTATGGAGTCAGCCTCCACCACATCACTGCCTAATGCATTCCACCTGTTAACTACTCTGACACTGAAAAAGTTCTTTCTAACGTCTCTGTGGCTCATGTGGGTACTCAGTTTCCACCTGTGTCCCCTTGTTCGCGTCCCACCCGTGCTGAAGAGTTTGTCTTTGTCCGCCCTGTCAATTCCTCTGAGAATTTTGTAGGTGGTTATCATGTCTCCCCTTACTCTCTGTTTTCCAGGGATGTGAGGTTCAGCTTCTTTAGCCTTTCCACGTAGTTCCATACCTCTCAGTTCCGGGACGAGCCTGGTGGCATACCGCTGAATCTTCTCTAACTTTGTCTTGTGTTTAACTAGGTATGGACTCCAGGCTGGAGCTGCATACTCCAGGATTGGTCTTACAACAGTGGTATACAGGGTTCTGAAAGATTCCTTACACAAGTTTCTAAAGGCAGTTCTTATGTTGGCCAGTCTAGCATATGCCGCTGATGATATTCTTTTGATGTGGGCCTCTGGGGACAGGTTCGGTGTGATATCAACCCCCAGATCTTTCTCTCTATTTGACTCTTGTAGGATTTCCCCTCCCAAATGATACATTGTGTTTAGCTCCCTTGGCCTAATTTCATTACCTTACACTTTCCTGAGTTGAACTTTAGCAACCATTTTCTAGATTATTCCTCCAGCTTTCGCACTAGTCTCTGGTGTGGCAGTGTGTGGTGTGTGTGTGTGTGTGTGTGTGTGTGTGTGTGTAGTGTGTGTGTGTGTGTGTGTGTGTTGTGTGTGTGTGTGTGTCTTGGTGGTGTGTGTGTGTGTACTCACCTATTTGTACTCACCTATTTGTGCTTGCGGGGGTTGAGCTTTGGCTCTTTGGTCCCGCCTCTCAACTGTCAATCAACCGGTGTACAGATTCCCGAGCCAACTTGGCTCTATCATATCTACCCTTGAAACTGTGTATGGAGTCAGCCTCCACCACATCACTGCCTAATGCATTCCATCCGTTAACTACTCTGACACTGAAAAAGTTCCTTCTAACGTCTCTGTGGCTCATGTGGGTACTCAGTTTCCACCTGTGTCCCCTTGTTCGCGTCCCCCTCAGTGTTGAATAGTTTGTCCTTGTCTACCCGGTCGATTCCTCTGAGGATTTTGTAGGTTGTGATCATATCTCCCCTTACTCTTCTGTCTTCCAGTGTCGTAAGGTGCATTTCCCGCAGCCTTTCCTCGTAACTCATGCCTCTTAGTTCTGGGACTAGTCTAGTGGCATACCTTTGGACTTTTTCCAGCTTCGTCTTGTGCTTGACAAGATAACGGGCTCCATGCTGGGGCTGCATACTCCAGGATTGGTCTTACATATGTGGTGTACAAGATTCTGAATGATTCCTTACACACAGGTTCCTGAACGCTGTTCTGATGTTAGCCAGCCTCGCATATGCCGCAGATGTTATCCTTTTTATGTGGGCTTCAGGAGACAGGTTTGGTGTGATATCAACTCCTAGATCTTTCTCTCTGTCCGTTTCATTAAGTACTTCATCTCCTATTCTGGTATCCTGTGTCTGGCTCCTGTTTCCACTGCCTAGTTTCATTACTTTTACTTTTGCATTTACTCGGGTTGAACTTCAACAGCCATTTGTTGGACCATTCACTCAGTCAGTCTGTCTAGGTCGTCTTGTAGCCTCCTACTATCGTCCTCAGTTTCAATCCTCCTCATAATTTTTGCATCATCGGCAATCATTGAGAGAAACGATTCTATACCCTCTGGGAGATCATTTACATATATCAGAAACAGTATAGGTCCAAGGACTGACCCCTGCGGGACTCCACTTGTAACGTCTCGCCAATTAAACCTCACCCCTCACACGGACCTTGTCTCTGTTGCTTAGGTAAGCTCCTGTATCCAAGGAGCTACCTTCCCTTTCCTACTCCGCCTGCATCTCGAGCTTTTTCACTAGCCTCTTGTGTGGCACTGTATCAAAGGCTTTCCCTTTCTGACAATCCAAAAATATGCGGTCTGCCCACCCTTCTCTTCTTGCCTTATTTTTGTTGCCTGGTCGTAGAATTCAAGTAACCCTGTGAGGCAGGACCTGCCATCCCTGAATCCATGTTGGTGCTGTGTTACAAAGTTCTTTCGCTCAGGTGCTCCACTAGCTTTCTTCGCACAATCTTCTCCATCAGCTTGCATGGTATGCAGGTTAGGGACACTGGCCTGTAATTCAGTGCCTCCTGTCTATCCCCTTTCTTGTATATCAGCACTACATTAGCTGCTTTCCAAATTTCTGGCAGTTCCCCTGTTGCCCGAGATTTGTTATATACTATGGAGAGTGGTAGGCACAGTTCTTCTGCTCCGTCCTTTAGTATCCAAGGGGAATTCCATCTGGGCCTATAGCCTTTGTCACATCCAACTCTAGTAAACACTTTCTTACTTCCCCGCTTGTAATCTCAAACTCTTCCAGTGGTTCCTGGCTAGCTATCCCCTCTCTTAACTCTGGGATTTCTCCTAGTTCTAGGGTGAAGGACCTCTTGGAATTTCTTATTCAGTTCCTCACACACTTCCTTGTCGTTTGTAGTGAATCCTTCTGCCCCTATCCTTAATTTCATAACCTGTTCCTTTACTGTTTTTTTCTCCTGATGTGGCTATGCAGCAATTTAGGCTGAGTCTTTGCCTTGCTTGCGATGTCGTTTCGTATTGTCTTTCCGCCTCTCTTCTCATCCTGACATATTCATTCCTGGCATTCTGGTATCTTTCTCTGCTCTCCAGTGTCCTGTTATTCCTATAGTTTCTCCATGTCCTTTTACTTTGTTGCTTAGCTAGCCTACATCTCTGATTAAACCATGGGTTTCTCATCTTCATTTCACTGTTTTCCTTTTGGGCTGGGACAAACTTGTTTGCTGCTTCCTTGCACTTTTGCGTGATGTAGTCCATCATATCTTGGGCCGTCTTTTCCCTGAGCTCTGTTTCCCATGCTATGTCTGTTAGGAATTTTCTTATCTCCTCATAGTTTCCTTTTCGGTATGCTAACCTTTTGGTTTCAGTATCTCTCCTCGAGTTCAATAACCCTTCTTCAATCAGGTACTCAAACTCCAATACACTGTGGTCGCTCATCCCTACTGGGGCCTCAAAACCGATTTCTCTTATGTCAGAGTCGTTCAGGGTGAAGACCAGGTCGAGTCTCGCTGGTTCGTCATTTCCTCTCATCCTTGTGGGTTCTCTGACATGCTGGGTGGTGTGTGTGTGTGTGTTGTGTGTGGTGTGTGTGGTGTGTGTGTGTGTGTGTGTGTGTGTGTGTGTGTGTGTGTGTGTGTGTGTGTGTGTGTGTGTGTGTGTGTGTGTGTGTGTGTGTGTGTGTGTGTGTGTGTGTGTGTGTGTACAGTGTGTGTGTGTGTGTGTGTGTGTGTGTGTGTGTGTGTGTGTGTGTGTGTGTGTGTGTGTGTGTGTGTGTGTGTGTGTGTGTGTGTGTGCACACTTGGGTACGCACAAAAGTTATTAAAAGTGTTCCCTGCATATAAACCCACGTGTCTGGGTGGGTTAGACGCTGTGGGAATATTAATAGTTGACACACACACACACACACACACACACACACACACACACACACACACACACACACACACACACACACACACACACACACACACTGCCACACCAGAGACTAGTGCGAAAGCTGGAGATGCAGGCAGGAGTTGTTGTTGTTGTTAAAGATTCGCTACCTGGAACAAGAAGTTCCAAGTAGCACGGGCTATGGTGAGCCCGTGCAGGCAGGAGTGAAAGGGAAGGTACTCCATTGGATAAGGGAGTACCTAAGTAGCAGAAGACAGCGAGTCACTGTGAGGGGTGAGGTGTCAGATTGGCGATTGATTACGTCCCTGCCAACACCCGAGGCTAGGCCTCATACTATTGGTTACGTCCCTGCCAACACCTGAGGCTAGGCCCCATACTATTGGTTACGTCCCTGCCAACACCAGAGGCTAGGCCTCATACTATTGGTTACGTCCCTGCCAACACCAGAGGCTAGGCCCCATACTATTGGTTACGTCCCTGCCAACACCTGAGGCTAGGCCCCATACTATTGGTTACGTCCCTGCCAACACCTGAGGCTAGGCCCCATACTATTGGTTACGTCCCTGCCAACACCAGAGGCTAGGCCCCATACTATTGGTTACGTCCCTGCCAACACCTGAGGCTAGGCCTCATACTATTGGTTACGTCCCTGCCAACACCTGAGGCTAGGCCCCATACTATTGGTTACGTCCCTGCCAACACCTGAGGCTAGGCTCCATACTATTGGTTACGTCCCTGCCAACACCTGAGGCTAGGCCCCATACTATTGGTTACGTCCCTGCCAACACCTGAGGCTAGGCCCCATACTATTGGTTACGTCCCTGCCAACACCCGAGGCTAGGCCCCATACTATTGGTTACGTCCCTGCCAACACCTGAGGCTAGGCTCCATACTATTGGTTACGTCCCTGCCAACACCTGAGGCTAGGCCCCATACTATTGGTTACGTCCCTGCCAACACCTGAGGCTAGGCCCATACTATTGGTTACATCCCTGCCAACACCCGAGGCTAGGCCTCATACTATTGGTTACGTCCCTGCCAACACCCGAGGCTAGGCCTCATACTATTGGTTACGTCCCTGCCAACACCTGAGGCTAGGCCTCATACTATTGGTTACATCCCTGCCAACACCCGAGGCTAGGCCTCATACTATTGGTTACGTCCCTGCCAACACCAGAGGCTAGGCCCATACTATTGGTTACGTCCCTGCCAACACCCGAGGCTAGGCCCCATACTATTGGTTACGTCCCTGCCAACACCCGAGGCTAGGCCCCATACTATTGGTTACATCCCTGCCAACACTCAATGTTTCCCTCGCTGCGATCTTGAATATTATGTCTTGCATCTTATTCATTTCTCGCCTAAACAAGTAGAAGGTCTTGCTGTTGCACACAATGGGGCCGCGAGCATCGTCTTGGGTTGTCGCAGAACTGTCAGAGGTGGTGACGTGAGGAAGGAACTAAGAATACCTTCCATTCATGAGAGAATAGTTCTATATGCAGGCGAGGAGTCACAATAACCTGGCTGAAAAATGTTGACCAAACATCACACTAGAAAGTGATGGGACGACGACGTTTCGGTCCGTCCTGGACCATTCACACTCGACTTGAGAATGGTCCAGGACGGACCGAAACGTCGTCGTCCCTTCACTTTCTAGTGTGTGGTTCGGTCAACAGAATAGTTCTACATATTACCATGTTTTGGGTCAATATGGTCAACAATAATGGTCCTGGCAGCTCTATTCAAATTATGTATCCTGAGCAACTCTGACTGTTCCGTCAATGCTCCTCCAGGAACACCTTACAGTGTGTCCTCACCTCGTGGCTCACTGGTTGTAACAATAGTCTGGTGGACCTGAATGTGTCTCTTACACATGACAAAACTGTTAACCACATTCCCTGCTGGAGAGATGTGTGTGTGTGTGTGTGTGTGTGTGTGTGTGTGTGTGTGTGTGTACACCCTGACACTGGACGCTTGTGGCACACATCCTCACAACACCGAGGCATCTGAACGATGCGTCTTTACTGATTTACTTTACTGATTACTTTACTTTACTTTACTGATTACTTTACTTTACTTTACTGGTTCTGTTCAACAGGTCACAGGCAGAACAGGTTGGGCGTGTGAAGGATATAAATCAAATGAAATGACAGGGAGCCGGTCGGCCGAGCGGACAGCACGCTGGACTTGTGATCCTGTGGTCCTGGGTTCGATCCCAGGCGCCGGCGAGAAACAATGGGCTGAGTTTCTTTCACCCTATGCCCCTGTTACTTAGCAGTAAAATAGGTACCTGGGTGTTAGTCAGCTGTCACGGGCTGTTTCCTGGGGGTGGAGGCCTGGTCGAGGACCGGGCCGCGGGGACACTAAAGCCCCGAAATCATCTCAAGATAACCTCAAGATAAGATCACGTTTTAGAATGCAGAGATTGATCGCGTGGCCAAGCCAAGCAAACTGAGCTATTGGGCAGTTATCTAGTTAAGTTATCGGGTGTTTGGAGTGACTCCTAAATTGCTTTGTGGTCATTAAATAACCCTTCACAATTAGTGTCCTAAGCAGCTTGTTGTATTAAATGGAATGTGGTTTTTGCTAATGATAATTACATTTGTATAAAATTGGTGTTGATTTCATTCCATGTTGGAGTTGGACAAGTTGACTTTGTAAATTGTTTGTCCATAGTGGCGACCAGGAAGGGACAGGCAGACTGTAGCTTTTGACCATCTAATGGAAATATTAATAACATACATCCTCACTGTCCTGTGTGACAGTGAGTATAATCACCATCCTCACTGTCCTGTGTGACAGTGAGTATAATCACCATCCTCACTGTCCTGTGTGACAGTGAATATAATCACCATCTTCACTGTCCTGTGTGACAGTGAATATAATCACCATCTTCACTGTCCTGTGTGACAGTGAGTATAATCACCATCATCACTGTCCTGTGTGACAGTGAATATAATCACCATCTTCACTGTCCTGTGTGACAGTGAGTATAATCACCATCATCACTGTCCTGTGTGACAGTGAATATAATCACCATCCTCACTGTCCTGTGTGACAGTGAATATAATCACCATCATCACTGTCCTGTGTGACAGTGAATATAATCACCATCATCACTGTCCTGTGTGACAGTGAATATAATCACCATCCTCACTGTCCTGTGTGACAGTGAATATAATCACCATCATCATTGCAATAAGTCTGAAGTGATTTTTTCTGATTAATTAAGCAACTTTGTATATTAATGTGGTCAAAGTCTAATATTTCCTCTGAGATGGTGAACCAAAGTCTGGCTGACCAGCCAGCTGACCTACATACAGCCGTCGCCGACAGCCACCATTGACAGAAGAGTCAGCCCAAACAAGCAACAATAGCCACAAATGGTCAGCAATAATAAGGTGACGGAGCCGATTTAGCATACCAGCAAGACTTGAGAAAATGGTCCCTCTTTGGGCTAAAGCACGGCCCACAAGGGTTCTACCTATCCTTCAGTCAGCGAGAACCCATGCACCTATTACAGGCGTCCCACCGCCTAGCCTCACCTCCTAGCCCACCACCGCCTAGCCTCACCACCTAGCCCACCACCGCCTAGCCTCACCTCCTAGCCCACCACCGCCTAGCCCACCTCCTAGCCCCCCACCGCCTAGCCTCACCCTCCTAGCCCACCACCGCCTAGCCTCACCTCCTACGCCCACCACCGCCTAGCCTCACCTCCTAGCCCACCCCTCACCCCCCCCCTAGCTAGCCACCTACCCACCACCGCCTAGCCCACCTCGTCCCACCCATCACCTACTAACCACCTCTAACATAATCAATATTCAGGCGGCCATATACTGTTATATTTTTAATGATTGAAAGTTTCTTTTTTAGTCCATTGTTCATTGTCTCTCAAGACTGTCATCTGGCTGCTGGGGAGGGTAGGGCTGTCATCTGGCTGCTGGGGAGGGTAGGGCTGTCATCTGGCTGCTGGGGAGGGCAGAGCTGTCATCTGGCTGCTGGGGGGAGGGTAGGGCTGTCATCTGGCTGCTGGGGGAGGGTAGGGCTGTCATCTGGCTGCTGGGGAGGGCAGAGCTGTCATCTGGCTGCTGGGGGAGGGCAGTGCTGTCATCTGGCTGCTGGGGAGGGTAGGGCTGTCATCTGGCTGCTGGGGGAGGGCAGTGCTGTCATCTGGCTGCTGGGGGAGGGTAGGGCTGTCATCTGGCTGCTGGGGAGGGCAGAGCTGTCATCTGGCTGCTGGGGGAGGGCAGTGCTGTCATCTGGCTGCTGGGGAGGGTAGGGCTGTCATCTGGCTGCTGGGGAGGGCAGAGCTGTCATCTGGCTGCTGGGGGGAGGGTAGGGCTGTCATCTGGCTGCTGGGGGAGGGTAGGGCTGTCATCTGGCTGCTGGGGAGGGCAGAGCTGTCATCTGGCTGCTGGGGGAGGGCAGTGCTGTCATCTGGCTGCTGGGGGAGGGCAGAGCTGTCATCTGGCTGCTGGGGGAGGGCAGTGCTGTCATCTGGCTGCTGGGGGAGGGCAGAGCTGTCATCTGGCTGCTGGGGGAGGGCAGAGCTGTCATCTGGCTGCTGGGGGAGGGTAGAGCTGTCATCTGGCTGCTGGGGGAGGGCAGAGCTGTCATCTGGCTGCTGGGGGAGGGTAGGGCTGTCATCTGGCTGCTGGGGGAGGGCAGAGCTGTCATCTGGCTGCTGGGCAGGGTAGAGCTGTCATCTGGCTGCTGGGGAGGGTAGGGCTGTCATCTGGCTGCTGGGGCAGGGCAGAGCTGTCATCTGGCTGCTGGGGGAGGGTAGGGCTGTCATCTGGCTGCTGGGGGAGGGCAGAGCTGTCATCTGGCTGCTGGGGGAGGGTAGAGCTGTCATCTGGCTGCTGGGGAGGGCAGAGCTGTCATCTGGCTGCTGGGGCAGGGCAGAGCTGTCATCTGGCTGCTGGGGGAGGGTAGGGCTGTCATCTGGCTGCTGGGGGAGGGCAGAGCTGTCATCTGGCTGCTGGGGGAGGGTAGAGCTGTCATCTGGCTGCTGGGGGAGGGTAGAGCTGTCATCTGGCTGTGGGGGAGGGCAGAGCTGTCATCTGGCTGCTGGGGGCAGGGCAGAGCTGTCATCTGGCTGCTGGGCAGGGTAGAGCTGTCATCTGGCTGCTGGGGGAGGGTAGAGCTGTCATCTGGCTGCTGGGGCAGGGTAGAGCTGTCATCTGGCTGCTGGGGGAGGGTAGAGCTGTCATCTGGCTGCTGGGGGAGGGCAGAGCTGTCATCTGGCTGCTGGGGGAGGGCAGAGCTGTCATCTGGCTGCTGGGGAGGGCAGAGCTGTCATCTGGCTGCTGGGGGAGGGCAGAGCTGTCATCTGGCTGCTGGGGGCAGGGCAGAGCTGTCATCTGGCTGCTGGGGGAGGGCAGAGCTGTCATCTGGCTGCTGGGGCAGGGCAGAGCTGTCATCTGGCTGCTGGGGGAGGGCAGAGCTGTCATCTGGCTGCTGGGGGAGGGCAGAGCTGTCATCTGGCTGCTGGGGGGAGGGTAGAGCTGTCAGCTGGCTGCTGGGGGAGGGCAGAGCTGTCATCTGGCTGCTGGGGGAGGGCAGAGCTGTCATCTGGCTGCTGGGGGAGGGCAGAGCTGTCATCTGGCTGCTGGGGTTGGCAGAGCTGTCATCTGGCTGCTGGGGGAGGGCAGAGCTGTCATCTGGCTGCTGGGGCAGGGCAGAGCTGTCATCTGGCTGCTGGGGGAGGGCAGAGCTGTCATCTGGCTGCTGGGGGAGGGCAGAGCTGTCATCTGGCTGCTGGGGGGAGGGTAGAGCTGTCAGCTGGCTGCTGGGGGTGGGCAGAGCTGTCATCTGGATGCTGGGGTGGGCAGAGCTGTCATCTGGCTGCTGGGGGAGGGTAGAGCTGTCATCTGGCTGCTGGGGAGGGTAGAGCTGTCAGCTGGCTGCTGGGGAAGGGTAGAGCTGTCAGCTGGCTGCTGGGGAGGGTAGAGCTGTCATCTGGCTGCTGGGGGGAGGGTAGAGCTGTCATCTGGCTGCTGGGGAGAGTAGAGCTGTCATCTGGCTGCTGGGGTGGGCAGGGCTGTCATCTGGCTGCTGGGGAGAGTAGAACTGTCATCTGGCTGCTGGGGAGAGTAGAGCTGTCATCTGGCTGCTGGGGAGGGTAGGGCTGTCATCTGGCTGCTGGGGCAGTGTACAGCTGTCATCTGGCTGCTGGGGCAGGGCAGAGCTGTCATCTGGCTGTTGGGGAGGGTAGAGCTGTCATCTGGCTGTGGGGAGGGTAGAGCTGTCATCTGGCTGTTGGGGAGGGTAGAGCTGTCATCTGGCTGTTGGGGCAGGGTAGAACTGTCATCTGGCTGTTGGGGAGGGTAGAGCTGTCATCTGGCTGCTGGGGCAGGGTAGAGCTGTCATCTGGCTGCTGGGGAAGGTAGAGCTGTCATCTGGCTGCTGGGGCAGGGTAGAGCTGTCATCTGGCTGCTGGGGGAGGGTAGGGCTGTCATCTGGCTGCTGGGGGAGGGTAGAGCTGTCATCTGGCTGCTGGGGAGGGTAGAGCTGTCATCTGGCTGCTGGGGGAGGGTAGAGCTGTCATCTGGCTGCTGGGGGGAGGGTAGAGCTGTCATCTGGCTGCTGGGGCAGGGTAGAGCTGTCATCTGGCTGCTGGGGAGAGTAGAGCTGTCATCTGGCTGCTAGGGAGGGTAGGGCTGTCATCTGGCTGCTGGGGGTGGGCAGAGCTGTCATCTGGCTGCTGGGGAGGGTAGGGCTGTCATCTGGCTGCTGGGGAGGGTAGGGCTGTCATCTGGCTGCTGGGGCAGGGCAGAGCTGTCATCTGGCTGCTGGGGAGGGCAGAGCTGTCATCTGGCTGCTGGGGCAGGGCAGAGCTGTCATCTGGCTGCTGGGGTGGCCAGAGCTGTCATCTGGCTGCTGGGGCAGGGCAGAGCTGTCATCTGGCTGCTGGGCAGGGCAGAGCTGTCATCTGGCTGCTGGGGCAGGGTAGAGCTGTCATCTGGCTGCTGGGGCAGGGCAGAGCTGTCATCTGGCTGCTGGGGCAGGGCAGAGCTGTCATCTGGCTGCTGGGGAGGGCAGAGCTGTCATCTGGCTGCTGGGGAGGGCAGAGCTGTCATCTGGCTGCTGGGGGAGGGTAGAACTGTCATCTGGCTGCTGGGGGAGGGCAGAGCTG
>WNGS01032965.1:0-16580 GCA_020271785.1 Procambarus virginalis
TTAGGCGCATTTTTATCCATTTATTTTGCACTAAATTGTTTCAAATAATGTTTGAACATATTTTGTATCAATAATTGTTGCATATTTGAGTATACACAGGCGCACACATCTGTTTTCAATTACGGCAATATAATATGTCATTACAGTCTATTATATTGTATGTTCTGCTTATATTTGTATATATTACACACACGCACACGCTAACTGCTTATATGTTTACATATTTACACACTCGCACACGCTGTACACACTTTGCAGCACACTTAGAAGTTTTCTAGACTGTGGTAGTCATTGAAGCAGTCGACAGCACATAATGGGATACCACACGTTTCACACCATGTTTGTACAAGCTTCCGTTTCTGGTCTCTACGTGTCGTTGTTTTACACACCAAGCAATCACGTTGGCCTATTGCACGCTTCCCAGCTGGTGGCAAATACTTGAGTCTGTGTGCTAGGAAGCCTTCAGTGTGAGCGAGGCGTGGAGTACCAGCATGCTGCAACAGTGGGTTTATGATGGGCCGCTGAATCCCTGGGACATCTTTTGCAAACTTTCCTAATAACTGTATTGCAGCATCAAATACAAAGTCACGGAAAGTGGGCTTACGTCCAGTCCTCACAAGGTACATGTTGAAACAGTTCAGCATGCTCATGTCCACAAGATGGAAGAACACTTTTTTCGTCCACCTACATGTCTTCCGCACACACTCTGCAGTGCCAATCATCATGTCTGATTTATCAATCAACCGCATGTTGATATTATAGTCTAAAACACAGTTTGGCTTATATAGTGGTGCGTTGTTTTATGGCTCACTTTCCCACTGTTCACCATTGTTCCATCATGAATTGTTGTCAACAAGTTCACCTCTCGTTTGTCTTTCCACCGAACTGACAGAATTTGATCACATTTCCTTCTCTGACACTCACCAACTGCAATGTCGGTGTCAAACACAGGCATTTCCCTTCGTTGTGGCTTTACTGTACCAACCAATCCGGTTCTATTTTCTAGCAAGAACCGAGCTAGCAAGGGACTTGTATAGTAATTATCCGTGTATAAAATGTGTCCCTTGTTCATCCACGGAGCCATGATGGTCTTCACTACACTACCCGAGAATCCATGTTCGTCGTTACCGGGAATGTCTACATCACTAGCCGAGTACAAAATCATGTGTAACACGTATCCTGTCTCACAATCACAAAGAACAAAAAATTTCAGGCCAAATCGGTTTCGTTTTGAGGGAATGTACTGTTTGAATGGAACACGTCCCTTGAAAAGTACGAGAGATTCATCAACCACCAGCTTCTGTGCTGGTACGTAAAAATCTCTGAATTTTCCAATAACATCGTTCATGTAGTGCCTCACTCGCCACAGTCTATCATCAGGTGTTCGGTCCTGAACACTTCCAAAATGTAACACCTGAGGAGTATCTGAAACCTGTCTCGTGACATATATTTACCGAATAAAGGTGTTGGCACTGTATGGTCCTTGCTCCAATAGTCACTTATTGCATGTTTGTGACAGTGCTTCATCAACAAAACAGAGTGCCAAAAACACATACATTTCCGCAACTGTGGTATTTTTCCAACGCTGCAGTCGTGAAAATTCTGTGATTTCCCTCTCAATCAGGTAAGCAGCATGCAGGTTCGTTTGGTGTACAATGTATTCCATGAGTGGTTCATCATAGAATGCTGTAAAATATTCCATCTCAGCCATGTCCTCACCTTGATTAGGGAAAAGGTTTGTAATCCCTACATCTGTATCGTCAAAGTGAGGAATATTAGGAATAAAATCGTCACCATCACTCCACTCAAGTACACCAGGCGTCCTGCGAGATGCAGATGAAAGACGGCGAGGAAGCGATGCATACCGGCGACCAGGAGCTGAACACCGTCTGCGAGAAGCACGGCGGCTACGTGCACGTGAGGTGGGTGCACGTAAGGTGGGTTCTGGTGAGGTGGATGCACGTGAGGTGGATGCGGGTGAGGTGGGTGCACGTGAGGTGGGTGCACGTGAGGTGGGTGCACGTGAGGTGGGTGCACGTGAGGTGGATGCACGTGAGGTGGGTGCACGTGAGGTGGATGCACGTAAACACGAGGGTCTTGGTCCCTCATGTGCTGCCATGCGGTAGCGCTTGGCTGGGCGAGATGCTGCTGACGCGACAATTTCTCGCCCAGTTACACCACTGGTACCAGCCACAGGCTCAATAAAACTGTGATCTGAGTCACTAAACCCAGAAAAGGAGTCACCTCCCTCTGACTCGTCATCCTCAAACAGATAATATCCACAGGAACTGTGAGGTCGTGGTAGAACTGGGGTAGAAACTGGGCGAGGAGGCAAGGGTGAGGGTAGAGGCCTCGCCTTGGCATGGCGAGAATTCTCACTCTCACTGCTGCTGCTACTATCACCCGACAACTGTGTATAATCCTCGTCGTTGTCAGAATCATCAAACACACTTTCCTCACCTTCAGAAAATAATTCGTGGGCTATTTGCTCTGGGGTGAGGGATTGCGTGGTGCGTGCCCGTGAGGCGTTTGACCGTGCGCTCGCCATGGTGACCGTCGCTAAACTGAGGCCTCCCAGGCCTTCGGAGCGTGAGCGGGAATTTTTTTCAAAATGGCCGCTGTTTACTATAGCCCGTGGGCAGCGTATGGGAACCCCAGATACCCGGCGGGACATTCAAATCGTGCGCGGTACCCATACACGTCATTTGATGTGAGGCGCAGTTTACTGGTACAACGCCTAGCACATCATATGATGTGAGGCGCACTTTAAGGGTTAAACCTTACCACTGGCTTTCTTGGGACCCATGGCGAGATATATAATAACTTTTATGGTCAAATGACCAAAAATCCAACAAAACACTGAAAATCCGGGTGAAGAATTTACGTGGGATAGTCACTGGGTGCGAGGCACTGGTAAACTGAGGGGTGAGAGGCGACGATTACCGTACCACCATGCGCTAGGTCGGCCTGTACGCGTATCAACAAACTCGCCTTCTGAGGTAACTCTCACCTTCCTAGACACATTTTCCGAGGAAATCCTGCTCGTATTCCGAAAAACTCATATACAGGGACACTCGTATTCCGAGGTACCACTGTATAAATAAATTATTAATCATTAACCCTTTAACTGTGCAACGCACCTGCAGGCCCACGTCTGGGGTGCGCTACGCGCCTCCGGGTATTTGTATTTTTCACGTTCCATTCAAAACTCCCGGGGCAACATGGGGTTCACATCAGCTTCCTCAGGGCTCTTGTAAACAGACGCCATTTTTAACCCTTTAACTGCGCAACGCGCCTGCAGGCTCGCGTCTGGTTTGCGCAACGCGCCTCCGGGTATTTGTATTTTTCACGTTCCATTCAAATCTCCCGCGGCTACACGGGGTTCACATCAGCTTCCTCAGGGCTCTTGTAAACAGACGCCATCTTTAAAAAAAATCGTGGTCCACATTCCCGGGTGTGGGAGCCTCAGTAGTGTGTGAGCAACCAAGGCTGGCACTCGCAGCATGAGCGCACAGCACTGCTGTTCAGCGTGTGACCACAGCATGACCACTCTTGTTTTGCTCACCATAATAGCTTAGTGGTTCGCTATGGGCAACACATATGTACATGGGTATATATAGTGTGTGTATATAGTGTAAGAACAGTAACAGGAGAATGTTGAGAGGAGCTATTTTGGTGAGGGAGGTGACGTAATCGTAGCGTCGTCTGCTGTCTGCTGTGTGATTTTTCATGCAGTGTATGGTGGCCATTGTACTGTTTGGACACAATACCGGCTTACTTGCATAGTTCTGGTAAATAAAACATGTAGATAGGTATATAGAACATGTGTAATAAGAACTATAACAGTATGGTGGGAGGAGCAATGTTGGCGAGTAAGATGTTGGAGTGAGGGAGACTGGCTGGGTGTGGCTGCTCTCACTCGAGGTGTTCTGAGTGTGTTGATGGTGAATGTATATAGTGTGTGACAGTGTGTAGTGTGTAAATAGATTATATGTATACATAAATTAGCATGATACATAGTAAATATGTGCAGCATATGTGTACACAAGTGTCATGCACGTAACACAGTGTCTTCGGACAGTACGGTTGTTTTACTGCCATAATATAGTGTACGTGTTCACTATACATAGGATTAGTACGTAAAAACAAATAAAATGTATTGGAACTGTGCGAAAAAAAAGAACGAAAATATATTCGCGGCAACTCGCGCGCCCCGCCCCGACCGCCCCACCCGCCCCGGGAGCTTACAGCACGGGCGCACGGGGAATCATGACGTCACGCCCCAACTTACGGACCCCATAGCAGCCAAAGTAAGTACAATAACGACTTTTTTTTTACATACCCATACTGAGGGAAGGGTTTTTGACACTTTAAAAAGAAAAAAGAATTTTTTCCAGAGAATTTATTTCCTGCACACCACGGGGGTGTCATATTTGGAGGCAACGCAGTTAAAGGGTTAAAAAAATCGTGGTCCACATTCCCAGGTGTGAGAGCCACAGCAGTGAGTGAGCAACCAAGGCTGGCACTCGCAGCATGAGCGCACAGCACTGCTGTTCAACGTGTGAACACAGCATCGCCTAATAATGTCAAAAAAAAAAAATTATATATATATATATATATATATATATATATATATATATATATATATATATATAAATATATATATATATATATATATATATATATATATATATATATATATATATATATATATATATATATATATATAAATATATATATATATATATATATATATATATATATATCCTATATATATATATATATATATATATATATATATATATATATATATATATATATATATATATATAATAAATATATATATAAGATATATAATATATATATATAAATATATATATATATATATATATATATATATATATATATATATATATATATATATATATATATATACATATATATATATATATGCCCAACTTGCGTAAACACGCAAGAGTAGTTATTAAACTATAGAACACTTTCCCACCAGGAGACTCGAACCCTAGCCAGCACAGAAGCCTTCCAGCCACTGGCATGACAGGTAACGCCTTAAGTGCAGTGGGTTAAGGCGTTACCTGTCATGCCAGTGGCTGGAAGGCTTCTGTGCTGGCTAGGGTTCGAGTCTCCTGGTGGGAAAGTGTTCTATAGTTTAATATATATATATATATATATATATATATATATATATATATATATATATATATATATATATATATATATATATATATATATATATATATATATATATATATATATATATATATATATATATATAGTATATATATATATATATATATATATATAGTATATATATATATATATATATATATATATATATATATATATATATATATATATATATATATATATATATATATATATTTTTTTTTTTTTTTTTAAATTTTATATAGGAAGGGAGTACCACCTCTGGCTGGAAGAAGGGGGACCCATGCCTCGGAGAAAATCACACATAACGCATTGGAGGGAATGTAGGTCCCCTCCAATACAGTTTCTGTGTGATTTTCTCCTACCACCCCCTTCCTTTTTTTATGCTTTATTGTGTATTTAAAGGTTACAAAACATACAAGACAAATGCCTAAAAGTTATGGACCTCTTGAAGCTCCTCCGCTTCCGGACAGGAACCGAGGACGCAGCAAGCATTTCCCCTCTGGATCGCCGCACTGAGACGCTGAAACAAAAGACTGCAAGCCCTTGGGTCTCTGGTGACGTCAATGAGCTTGGAACCCAATTCCTTGAGAAATCCCAAGGCACTCTTGCCCCAGGGGCCATGTGTCTCAGACGCTATGGGAACAAAGAGGTGAAGAGCAGAGGTGCCATAGGCACAATCAGAGAACACTGTATAAACATCAGAGGTCCGCGGTTGTTCAACGTCCTCCCAGCGACTATAAGAAATATTGCCGGAACAACCGTGGACATCTTCAAGAGAAAACTGGACTGTTTCCTAAGAGAAGTCCCGGATCAGCCGGGCTGTGGTGGGTATGTGGCTCTGCGGGCCGCTCCAAGCAACAGCCTGGTGGATCAAACTCTCACAAGTCAAGCCTGGCCTCGGGCCGGGCTTGGGGAGTAGAACAACTCCCAGAACCCCATCAACCAGGTATCAACCAGGTATTGACCTGCCAGTCGCCTGTATTTGAGAGATTTTACTGTTTCCCTGTGGTTGGCCACCCCACCTGCTTGATCAGCTCCGAAGTGTACATAGGTGTCAGCCAGGGTGGATACACATGTGTAGTCCCACACCAACTGTATACCCTCCTTCCATGAGTATATGGTGATGCCATCAGGGCGAAGTGCGGGGAAATCCGGGTTTTGGACCCCTAGGATGCGAGGTTCTCTCTCTGCTGGGCACTTAGCCGAGACGAGGCTTCTCTTGATGATGTCATTGACCTCGTTGTGTCTTGCATGCCAGCCCTTTGTGCTTCCGCAATGCAACCCATGCAGTCCGTATTGGTCTGCTTCCACCCTGTTGCAAATACACTTGTATTCAGTGTGAATTGGGGCACCAAGGCGGAGGGCCACTGCTACACGAAGGGATTCTGGATCTAGGCGCGTGCCCATTGCTGACATGGGTACTGCCAGGAGGAGGTCTCCTGCATGGGGGGGCACGCATTGCTCTGAGGCGGGCTTTCTCCTTGTCTGATGTTGCGGCGCTGAGCATGGCATCAGCTACTTTTTCCACTAGAGGATGGTCCCAGCCGGATTGTTTGTGTTGTTTTGTTGGCTCTATAATGGTTTCTGGGGCTGCGAGAACATCCCACTGATTTGAACATTCAGTGAAAGCAGGATCGCGTATTCCTGCTGAATCTCTCAGGGTTGCAGGTAAGATATCTCTGACGAGGTCGTGCGATGCGTGGGAGGAAAGGAAGGCTGGTAGAGCAATTTGGGAGGCTGTGCAGACACCAAGGCCGCCAAGTCTTACAGGAAGGGTTGCTTGCTCCCACTGAGTCGTCCAATGGCAGGTTCAGGACTTTCACCAGCATGGACCTCAGAAGGGTGTCATACACATTTAACTTAGGGCTGCTGTAGGATGGAGAACATCTCAGAAAGTAGGTCAACTTAGGGAGAGACAGGCATCTTGTGAGGAGAAAGAGAGCATCATGGGCATCAATCTTGTCAATCCTGTCCAGCATTCTCTTTAGATCAGTGATTTTTGCAGCCAGGACCTCCTCGATTGCTCGTGGGCCAATGGGGGCACCCAGGAGAGTGCAGTCCGGTGGCTCGACAACGAGAATGTCTGGAAGAACATCTTGTATTTGCCCAGTGATGCCTGGGTTGCGGGAGATTATTTCACATTTGGATGCATTGAGAATGAGGCCCAAGGCTGCTCCCTGCTCCTGGATTTTCCTTATATCCTCCAAAATGGTTTCCGGGGTTCCAGCGAGAGTGCCATCATCCAGGTACCAGATGTTTAGCTCGCTTGTCAGACTATCAGTGACCTCTTTGATAGCTAGGCAGAAAAGGAGGGGTGCTAAGGGGGTCACCTTGTTGGACACCTTCACAGGAGTTTATTTCATGCTCCCCAAAAAGAAGCTTAGAGTCCCCACTGTAGCACGATCGGATGAACGGATAAAGGGGATGGAAATGGTTGTGTACAGCCCTGAGGACAGCGTCTCGTCTGACTTGATTGAAAGCATTTTTGAAGTCAAGCTTTACTAGTGCCTTCTGGACCGGGAGATCAGCAATGTAAGCCCGCGCTGTATGTGCTGCAGCTTCACAACCTAGGGGAATCCCAAACCCGAGCTGATGAGGTTTCAGCAAGGTGGCTGCTTCCTGGCTGATAGATCTCACTGCAGCCTTAGCTACGAGGCGTCGGAGGGTGTTGCCAACGGCAATGGGCCTGATACCCCTATTCTTCTTCTTTAGAGCACAGAGTGCTGCTCCATAAAAGACAGGCCTGATATCCTCAGGGATGCCGCCAGCCAAACACATGTTAGAAAATCTGGTAAGTTCCACTAGAACCTGGTTGATACCTGGTTGATAGGGTTCTGGGAGTTCTTCTACTCCCCAAGCCCGGCCCGAGGCCAGGCTCGACTTGTGAGAGTTTGATCCACCAGGCTGTTGCTTGGAGCGGCCCGCAGAGCCACATACCCACCACAGCCCGGCTGATCCGGGACTTCTCTTAGAAAACAGTCCAGTTTTCTCTTGAAGATGTCCACGGTTGTTTCGGCAATATTTCTTATAGTCGCTGGGAAGACGTTGAACAACCGCGGACCTCTGATGTTTATACAGTGCTCTCTGATTGTGCCTATGGCACCTCTGCTCTTCACTGGTTCAATCTTGCATTTTCTTCTTTCTTTGTCCTTTGCAGGTCCTTGCATTTTTGCAATCTTGCATTTTCTTCTTTCTTTGTCCTTTGCAGCATCTCCAAGCACCGGGTTCAGCATTTGTTTGATGTGCTGGGGTCTTATACCTGTAAAACCCCTGCTGAACCTGTTGGGAAAGACATGGCTGCTTTGTGCACCTCAGATTCTCGAACAGTCAAGGGTTCTATGCCAGCATTGTTTTCCTGGGGATCCCTGCTGTCTGCGTGGGTGTTTGTCTTGAAGAGCCTCTGCTGTCGTGGCGTTCCTGGGGGCAATAGTGTCATCGCTGGTCATGATTCTGATGGCACCTGTGGTATTGCCCTCTTCTATTTTCCTGGTGATCTGTGCTCTCATTTTATGGTTCTCAGATGAGTTACTGTTGGTCGTCCTGCGGCTGGTGTTCTTGGCACGAGGGGGAGGCGGACCAGGTTGTCTGCTCTGGGGAATTCATTGACCCTCAAACCGCTAGGGGCCCAAATGGAATTCACACCCACAGGCGCAACAAAAAAAAAAATCCAAAAAACCAGCGTTGAATGTAATGAAACGCCATTTTCTGGGTGAGTCCCGGAGGCTCCCCGGAGCTATCCCAGGCTGATATGCTAATGTCAGACTTTGGCATCAGTCATGTGTATGGAGTTCTTAGGCCTACCGGGAACCACGGCCAGAACCGGGCCCCCTCAGAGAGGCAAGGGGAGCAATGGCCTATAGAAGCCCCCGTGTGGTTGGAAGCATTCTATGTCTGCCATCGACCGGGACAGGCACCCAGAAAGGTAAGCGCCCCAAAACAAACCTCTATTCTGGTTAAAATTGCTACCAAAAGCCGAACTAGTGGATAGAACTCCCCAAAGAAAACGAGCAAACTAGTGTGACGTCACACGCTGCCGCGCCGCTGTCTGCGCAGCTCCCCCCTCCCCGGGAGGGGGAAGGGAGAGCCCCAGACCCTCCGCGCTGGCTACCCACACCTCAGTTCTTGAGGCTGGATGTCAAAAACGCGAAAAAAACGCCGACCGGAGGAAGGGAGGGATGCCGGGGAGCCTCCGGGACTCACCCAGAAAATGGCGTTTCATTACATTCAACGCTGGTTTTCTGGGGGGAGCCCCGTCGGCTCTCCGGAGCTAACTACCCACAGACGGAAAAAAGAGGGACTTACCCGGGAGGCGGTCGTCGCTCACTCCTCAACTCGAAGCCGAGACAACTGGCTGCAACCGCCGACCCAAAGCAACACAGGCCCGCCGGGGCCCAGGAACATTGACAAGGTAACGAGCAGCCAGGACCCTGTTCGACCGCCAAAAACCCCGCGCCCGAATATCAGACCAAGACATATTCCCAAAGACGGCAGCAAGCGCCGCGAACTTCCGAACGTCATAGGCACGGGGATAGACCGCAGGCTGGCTTGACTTAATAACCCTGCGGACGACCTGAGAGACCCGCACCCGCGAACAGGGAAGAAGGGAAACCGGAACAACCCAGAGCGCGTCCCCGGACACAGAAGCCGTGGCGCGCAAATAACGGCGAAGCGCCGCAACCGGACACAAAACATGATGCACCCCCGGCCTGACCAACCAAGCATCAACCACCCACGGACCCCTCCGGAACGCAGCAGTCTCATTCTTTGCCAGAAAAGAAGGAGACGGCTGCAAGCGAACAAAACTATCACCACGACCAAAAGAGCAGAAGCCCCTGCGCCGGAGGAGAGCATGAAGCTCCCCGACCCGACCCACAGAGGCCAAAGCCAACAAGAAAAGAGCCTTGGAAAACCAATCCTGGATCGAAGGGGCCACAACGAAACGAGGAGACGAAAGGAAAGCGAGCACCCTGTCCAAAGACCAGGACGGCTCAGGCGGCGCATGAGCAGGCCGGAGGTGAAACAAAGCACGAGACAGCTTGCGAAACGGCGCAGACGTGACATCGATACCGAAAGCAAGCTGAAGCAGCTCCGCCAGCGCCGCACGATAGGAGGCGACAGTGTTAGGCATAAGATGACGGTCCTGAAACAACCACGAGAGGAAGGACAAGACCACCCGAACAGACAAGGAATGAACACGACGAAGACGCAAAAGAAAGAGAAGGACCGCCAGGAAACTTCATACTGCAGCCGAGATGAAGCCCGCAGGTGAGACACCAACAAGGAGGCCACCTGATCACCATAGAGATGATGATAAACTCGAGTCAAAAATACCATACGCGAAGACTCGAGGAGAAGATCGAACCAGCCACGTGATGTACCGGCCCGATCTGCTGAAAGAGGCGGAGCCGCGGAAAAACCCTCGGGTTCGGACACCGAGCAACCAGCACCGGAAACCAAGGCTGGGCCGGCCACCAAGGGGCCAGAAGGACAACTCTCCCCTGCTAAGTCTCTAAGCGAGTCAGGACTTGGAGCAACAGCTGAACTGGGGGAAAGAGGTACAGGAACCTCCACCTCGACCAGTCGAGCCACAAGGCGTCGACCCCGACGGCCTCGCGATCGGGGAAGGGCACTGCATACACGGGAAGACGCCGCGACCACGCCGACGCGAAGAGGTCCACCTCGGGACGCCCGAACGTCTGGCAAAGCCAGCGGAAGGACTCGTCGTCGACCGTCCACTCCGTGGAGAGGGGAACGAAGCAAGACAGGGCGTCCGCCAAGACGTTGGACACGCCCCGTACGTGAACAGCCAGGAGAGCCAAACCCCGAGAACTCAGCAGACGAGTCACCCGAAGCGACCAACCCCAAAGAGACAAGGACCGCATCGAACCCCCGCGGTTCAGGCAATGAACCACCGGAGAGCAGTCCGAATGGATTTTATCAAATCACCTCATTTTTTGGGGCAACACGTGAGGAACACAAATGCAAACAAGCCTGAATGGTCCCCAGGACTAGATACAACTGAAAACTCCCACCCCAGAAGTGACTCGAACCCATACTCCCAGGAGCAACGCAACTGGTATGTACAGGGACGCCTTAAACCACTAAAAAATGAGGTGATTTGATAAAATGCTATGCCCAAGATTACCATCCGAGTGCCGGTGGGGAAGTGGTTCATATAGCCTCGGCTATCACTTCCTTATGTCCGGTCGTGATGGTCAAGTGGTTTAAGGCGTCCCTGTACATACCAGTTGCGTTGCTCCTGGGAGTATGGGTTCGAGTCACTTCTGGGGTGTGAGTTTTCAGTTGTATCTAGTCCTGGTGACCATTCAGGCTTGTTTGCATTTGTGTTCCTCACGTGTTGCCCCAAAAAATGAGGTGATTTGATAAAATGCTATGCCCAAGATTACCATCCGAGTGCCGGCGGGGAAGTGGTTCATATAGCCTCGGCTATCACTTCCTTATGTCCGGTCGTGATGGTCAAGTGGTTTAAGGCGTCCCTGTACATACCAGTTGCGTTGCTCCTGGGAGTATGGGTTCGAGTCACTTCTGGGGTGTGAGTTTTCAGTTGTATCTAGTCCTGGGGACCATTCAGGCTTGTTTGCATTTGTGTTCCTCACGTGTTGCCCCAAAAAATGAGGTGATTTGATAAAATGCTATGCCCAAGATTACCATCCGAGTGCCGGCGGGGAAGTGGTTCATATAGCCTCGGCTATCACTTCCTTATGTCCGGTCGTGATGGTCAAGTGGTTTAAGGCGTCCCTGTACATACCAGTTGCGTTGCTCCTGGGAGTATGGGTTCGAGTCACTTCTGGGGTGTGAGTTTTCAGTTGTATCTAGTCCTGGGGACCATTCAGGCTTGTTTGCATTTGTGTTCCTCACGTGTTGCCCCAAAAAATGAGGTGATTTGATAAAATGCTATGCCCAAGATTACCATCCGAGTGCCGGCGGGAAGTGGTTCATATAGCCTCGGCTATCACTTCCTTATGTCCGGTCGTGATGGTCAAGTGGTTTAAGGCGTCCCTGTACATACCAGTTGCGTTGCTCCTGGGAGTATGGGTTCGAGTCACTTCTGGGGTGTGAGTTTTCAGTTGTATCTAGTCCTGGGGACCATTCAGGCTTGTTTGCATTTGTGTTCCTCACGTGTTGCCCCAAAAAATGAGGTGATTTGATAAAATGCTATGCCCAAGATTACCATCCGAGTGCCGGCGGGGAAGTGGTTCATATAGCCTCGGCTATCACTTCCTTATGTCCGGTCGTGATGGTCAAGTGGTTTAAGGCGTCCCTGTACATACCAGTTGCGTTGCTCCTGGGAGTATGGGTTCGAGTCACTTCTGGGGTGTGAGTTTTCAGTTGTATCTAGTCCTGGGGACCATTCAGGCTTGTTTGCATTTGTGTTCCTCACGTGTTGCCCCAAAAAATGAGGTGATTTGATAAAATGCTATGCCCAAGATTACCATCCGAGTGCCGGCGGGGAAGTGGTTCATATAGCCTCGGCTATCACTTCCTTATGTCCGGTCGTGATGGTCAAGTGGTTTAAGGCGTCCCTGTACATACCAGTTGCGTTGCTCCTGGGAGTATGGGTTCGAGTCACTTCTGGGGTGTGAGTTTTCAGTTGTATCTAGTCCTGGGGACCATTCAGGCTTGTTTGCATTTGTGTTCCTCACGTGTTGCCCCAAAAAATGAGGTGATTTGATAAAATGCTATGCCCAAGATTACCATCCGAGTGCCGGCGGGGAAGTGGTTCATATAGCCTCGGCTATCACTTCCTTATGTCCGGTCGTGATGGTCAAGTGGTTTAAGGCGTCCCTGTACATACCAGTTGCGTTGCTCCTGGGAGTATGGGTTCGAGTCACTTCTGGGGTGTGAGTTTTCAGTTGTATCTAGTCCTGGGGACCATTCAGGCTTGTTTGCATTTGTGTTTNGTCTCAGTCGTACAAAAATATACCTAAATAAAGACAGGTATATAAACAACACCGCATCCAGTGCCCTGCCAAAAGACGCCAGACCGCAGAAACTCACCTGGCGAACGGTGGCACAAACGTGACACGACTCAACCGTGCCTACAAGATCCTGGGAGCACTGCCAGGTGAAGACGCCAGAGCTGGACCCGCAGGAGAGCAGGGTAGAGGCGAAGGAGGCGGCTCACATCCATGACACAGGGAAAACCTCGGCGGCCTCCCCACAACCGGAAACCAGGACACCCCCGGAGCGAAGGGGCACATACCGCAGCAAGGGAGAAGAGCGAGAGGTGAAGCACTTGAGCAAAAAGGGCGCAAAACACCAGCACTGAAACACACCGCCCAGACCAAAACAAATTCCACGGCGCATGCGCATGACACGCTGGCCGAACCGCACAACTCTCTGCGGGAAGGCGCCAACCAGGACTACTGCACTAAAAAAAGTAGCCAAAAGAGGAAGCAGGAACAATAAAACCGGCCAACGAAGCGAAGACAGAGCCCAAAAAGGTACCCAACCGGGCCACAAGCAGCCTAACAAGGCTACAAGTAGCCCAACAGGGCTACAAGTAGCCCAACAAGGCTACAAGTAGCCCAACCGGCCCATAAGTAGCCCAACCGGGCCAAAAATAGCCCAAACCGGGCCACTGGCCACAAGCAGCCCAACCGCAAGTAGCCCAAAACGGCGACAAGGACGAGGAGCCGACAGACATTCCAATAACATGGGAAGTACCAAAAACCTTCCTGAACCCTCGAGAACACGAAAGCGAAAACCAGTCCCGAAGGCACACAAAGGCGCAGGCGCACTCGAGACCAGAGGTCACATACAACCCCAAGAACGGGGAAACATGACGAAAACACCATCCCAAAAAGGGGTGGGGGGAAACATCCACCCACAGGACGGAACCAGCCGACTCAAAGGCCAAGGAACCGAGCCCGGGGAGGGGCCGACGCCCAACAGCACGTACGGCGAGTGGGGAGGAAAAACCCCACTCCGCGTAACCACAAGCCCTGCCTAGAGGGGGATAAAAACCCCCATGGGGTCCTACGAGGCCAAGGCCCCCCAAGTCAGCCCCTCCCCAGCCCCGGGAACCTACACGACAGGCCCTGGGGCTGAGCTGTCCCCCCAAAGCCCCGGCCGTACCAGAAAACCGGGGCAGCCGTGAAAACACTAAGGAAGGGAGCCCACTGGCAGACTCTTACAACACGGCTGGAGGAACAGGCTCAAATGCCCCCGTCACTACCCCGGAAGGGGAATTCCTCGAGACTGCCCGAGTCTCAACACCATCAAACCCCGCCCTGAACCTACAGACGGTAAGGAACCGGATGCAGGCAGGAAGGGGAATCCAGGGGAAAAACAAGAACCAAAACGGGGCAGCCCCGGGGCTCTCGCGGAGTAACCACAAGAGCGTTGCCACCACCAAGGCTCAAGTGCAACGCCCCTGCTGCCCGCACCCGCTTAGTCAGCACAACTGGGTAACCGCGCCACAACGAGCAACAAGCTCGCAGGACTCCGGGTCGAAGGTGTCACCGACCCCACAGGCAGCAGACGGAGGCAAAACAGTCACCCAGAGACAAGGGGTGAACAACCCTCAAACTCACTGGAAGCGAGAGGGGACTCTGGGGTCACATCCATCGGACCCACACGCCCCAGGGGTTTCCCAGGGTCCCGAGCATTTACTATAAGAGGACTCGCGCTAAGGTAATCCCAGGCAGGGTACTGCTAACCAGCGCCCAAAGCTACCAAACAACTTTCTAAGAGCTGAACCCCCGGGACGTGTACACTCACGGGGACCTAGCAGGGGGTACCACCAGAAATACTCAGAACACAAGGGACACAAGGGGCAAGAACGAAGGCAGACCCCCCCCCCCCACCAGGTAGATAAACAAAAAGAAAACCCCGCAAAGGGACAGCATACTCAAGCGGAACAGAGCCGGCCGCCATGATTGGGAAAGAGAAGCTGCACAGTACCCTGCACCCCACCAGTGCAAAACGGCCCCTTACCCTAAGGCGAACAAGGGAGACAGAACACCCGAGCACACAAAGAGTGGCCGAAAACCAAGCAGTAAACGGCCTAGCAGGGGCAGACCCCAAGGAACTTGTGGAAGGTGGCCCCAAGTCCCAAGGGCAGTACTTACAGGGCACCTAAGGAAGGGAACCCTAGGCGCATGCAGCCCGAGTACTGGAGAATCACTCCCGGCTCACGCACCACCTAGAAAACAGACACCACACTCTAGGTACAGTGCTGAAACAACCACTGGAGCCGGAGCACATAACCAGTGCCTATAGCATCAGCCAAAGAACTGATGGGTGGATAGCCGGCGTGGGAGGTCTGGGGCTCCCCCTTCCCCCTCCCGGGGAGGGGGGAGCTGCGCAGACAGCGGCGCGGTGACGTGTGACGTCATACTAGTTTGCTTGTTTTTCTGTTGGGGAGTTCTATCCACTAGTTCGGCTTTTGGTAGCAATTTTAACCATAATAGGGGTTTGTTTTGAGGCGCTTACCTTTCTGGGTGCCTGTCCCGGTCGATGGCAGACATAGAATGCTTCCAACCACACGGGGGCTTCTATAGGCCATTGTTCCCCTTGCCTCACTGAGGGGGCCCAGTTCTGGCCGTGGTCCCCGGTAGGCCTAAGAACTCCATACACATGACTGATGCCAAAGTCTGACATTAGCATATCAGCCTGGGATAGCTCCAGGGAGCCGATGGGGCTCCCCTCAGAAACCCCACATCAAACTAAATTTTTATACCTAATTCATCTAAATAAACCTACAAACCTATGTTCAAGTTATTACTTACCTTGCTGTTGGCGTATGGAAGATGGTGAGGAGGAGGGAGGTGAAGAGGTGTTACTGTTTGGAAGGGGAGTTCCCTTCCATTATAACATCAGGCAGTGAGGTCTTCACTGGTGTGCACACACTGGCACGTTTTGCCTGCATACCACTAAGACTTCCTTGTCTTACTAAGAATCTGTCTAAAGACACTTGTTTTTCCCTACATTTTAACACTTGTCTGTAATAAGACATCACATTGTCATTTAAAAGGTCAATGCAACAGCCTGCTACAGCTTTATCTGGGCGAGTTTTTTCAACAAAACTTTGCAATTCTTCCCATACTTCACATATTTTCTTAACATTTTAGCGTTATCACGGTGCTCAAAAGCATTACCACTTTTTGTGTTGAGGTCCCACAGCGGACTCGCTCACGAGTCACAAGAAAAAATATTTCTATAAACACTATTGTTATGAGATCGACTTTGGGATAGTTTGAAAATGTCCGCCATGAAATTTCCGTTTTCTTTAATAGCCGCATAGCCTATTTGGGAGAACGGCGCAGCATTGCACCATCGAGGTAAGACCATTGTATTGTTGACACGACAAGTGTAATCGACGTAGTTTTTTATTTGGTGCCGGTCTAACGCATCCTTTTGTGACA
>WNGS01032969.1:0-29580 GCA_020271785.1 Procambarus virginalis
GTTATCTGTCCCCTTGTGTTTATTTACGGTGTTATCTATTCATGTGATTTTCATGTGCTGTGTTTAGAAATTCCCCTGTGTTTCTTCATCTTAGGAATAATAAAGTCAATCGAGAATCTCCCGTTCAGTTCAGTAAGACTAAAGTATTAATCCATTCAATTTCAATCACTGGTCCGTTAATAGTGTTTGCTGGTTTATTAAGTGGAGAAGAAAGAGGTATGTACATGTTTAAGTAAACAGTTATTACAATGGTGATATAACGGGATATTACAATGGTAGCAGCGGTGTTTCAATAATTTCTTGACGATTATTGAAGCCTCACGCGTCTGTCCGTTCGGTTATGCTGTGTGGTGAGAGTCGGGGCCCATGAGATAGAGTCGACGGTAATCCTATGTGGTGCGATTCGCATAGAGTAGGCGATTCTAGGGTCTTGAGAGGCTGGTAAGGTTTATTATTACAGGCACTTAAGTATGCGCTAGCAGGCAGTTAAATGTGGAGGCCGCCTTGGGTAGTTGGACAGGGTACTGCAACTACTGACAAGGGTGTTGCATGGTGGTTTTGCAACAACAATTCTAGGTTTCGAATTGTCGGGGCGGGGAAGTATTAGGACGCTAATTAATTATCCCCGAGGGCGTGTTAGGCGACCCAAACGCTAGATTTTTACGGTACAACCATGAAGGTACCAAGAGTTACTGAGGGATGGCGTAGTAAATTCTCTAGCAACGGAATTACGGTGGTGTCGGACAGTTAGATCCGTCGGTTGTTCCGCTATCTAGTCTAACCGTTGACCGCGAAGGACGGGATTTATTTGGTACTGTCGGGATATTGGTGGATGTGTTACCGAGACTGGTAAAAACGACAGGGCGGGCCGGGACGGGACGGTTATAGGTTAAATCGAGATCTCCTTAAGTACTAAATTAAGTTCCTTGTATATTAGGTTCCCTTTCAAGTTACGTATACCTCCATTGGTTAAGTATTCCCCCTTGTTAGGTAATTTTCGTATATAAGTGTTATTATTTTCTAAGTATTTGTTTTATATTTCTTTATATATCTGGAGTTTGTTTACATGTATGCAGTATTAATTCTCTGGGAGAATTACCAAGGTGAGTGGTTTACTGTTTTCAAGTGAAGTGCAGTGCATTAAAGTGAATTCGTGTATTCGTTAATTCAGTGAAAATCGTTGAAAATTGTTGTGATGATATATTTCAAAGTCGCTTGGAAAATCTCAGTTTTTGGGAATAAATTCTAATTTTGTGTCTAGCCATACGATCATTGAGTCGTCAGTGTTAATTCAAGTGTGCGATTAAAGTGATCCGAGTTAGAACTTTGAGAGACCAAAAGTCGATTTTTGGTCATTTAAGCGAATTAGCGTTGGGACTCTGATTTTTTTTCTAGCGGTTCTCAGCGCTCAGTGAGACAGCGGTCTGTAATTGTTCACGCTCAACCAAGTGTCTAAGTGTCTTGTGTGTGATATATTCAGTTCAAGTATTAAGCAAACTACGCGCCAGTATTTAATTTATAATTTTGGAAAATAATTACTAATTTTTAATTAAGGTTCAGCGCGACTCTGTCTAGCTGTGAGTGTCGCGGTATCAGTGTTAATTTCTCAGTATTCTACTACGCGAGCGGCAGTGACCCAGTGTATGCTATGTAAACATCGAGTGCATTCAGTAACGTAAATAAGTGAATTATCATTAATTTTTGTTTAATTAATAAATACTTATAAGTAGAGGTGAGCGCCGTTGTCAACGTCGGGCGTTAAGAATTAAATAATTGTTGAAGATTTTAAACATCGCGCCAGTGGTAAATTAACGATAACGTTCATTCAATTCTAGCGCGCCTAAGATTTACTAGAAAATTTGAAAATTTAGAAAATTTGAGAAATTCAGTTCGCGTAAAGTGTGGTGTTAATTGTGCGCTGGTAATCAAGACGGATTATTTTCGATAAATAAAACAGAGTTGAAACTAAATTATTTACAATAAATTCAGTGTAGTTCCTTTCGCGATAATATTCACGGTAAAATTCCAATATATTTTGTTAAAGAATTTGATAATTATCAATAGATTTATATTGGTCTTGCATTTAGAGACATGAAATTTTTACTTTAATTTTTACAATTGCGTTACCAGTCCATTCGAGTGTCAAATAAATATAGTAAACTAATTACATTTTATCAAGATTAATTGTAGTAATTTCCTGGCGTTTAATAAATTAACGTAACGTAACCTACTATTTTTAGTGTATTTGTGCGCGTGTATTCTATTCAACGTCGTATACAGTGTTTTTCACAAGTAAATAAATGCTAGTCGATGCCGTCGTGGATTCTATCTGTTTGCGTAGAAATTTTACGAATGCGAGACGAGGTTAATAAGACACAATAATTCCATTCATTGGTAGAGTGTAGTCAGCGAGATTCTGCCGCCGACAGCTGTCATCGTCTGTCAACAAGCTTAGGTGATTTATGGTTTTCACTGGGGCTGTGGAACGCGGTGAACGACGTGAATGAAAGATAGTTCCGGTCTAGATGTTCTAGAGGTTTAACGTAATAGGTTAGGAGATACCTTCGGAGATTATTGATCAAGTGATTAGTTGTTGAAAACGGGGTTGTGTTAAAATTTCACCCTGATCCGACGACGGGTCTTGAAGTTACGTTTTGGGGTGAAAATGTTTTTTAGCAATGAATGGACAATGTATGCAGACGCAACCTCCCCAATACCCCATCCTTACCCAAGCACCCCTCCCTACCTACAACCCCCAACCCCAAACCCTCCCTACCTACAACCTCGTCCCCCAACCTTACCTCCAGGCCAACCCATGTCCACCCCAATCCCTGGCAGACCCATACCAACCCCAGCCAAATACCACCCAAACCCTTGTCGACACGTTATTGGAATTGTGGAAAACTACAATTCCCTCTCAACCCCCACCCTTACAACCCCCTGTTTACAATCCCCCTCCACAACCCACCCCTGGCCTTCCCTCACCCTCCTTCTTACCCCCCAACTCACCCAACCCACCCCTCCTGTTACCCACCCTACCCCCTCCATTAATCCTACACCTTGCTCCTCACCTCCCCTCCACCCCTCTTCCCCTCCTACCCCCATTCCTGGTGTCGCCTCTACAGAAGTTGCTGGGGAATGTAGCCAGCGGGCTTCTGGGACGCGAAAATTGGTGATGAAATTTGTTGGAAGTGTCATGGCCGAGGCCATTACAGGTATGCGTGCACGAGCACACGGGTCAAGGATGACCCAGAACAGGTCAGTACGTTGGGTGGCAGACCTACGTTTGAGATGACGGTTGAAGGTGTGAGATTGACAGTTTTTGTGGACACCGGAAGTCAAGCAACTCTCATTAAAAAGTCAGCCTTCAGCACACTTAAAGAGACACGCCTTAAGCGTTGTGGGAAGCATTTAACAGCAGTGAATGGTCAACATATTAATATCTTGGGCCAGGCCACTCTTAATTTTGAAGTGGGTAAGGGAGAAGCTTACCCACACAATTGCACGATTGTCGAGAATCTTGCATTCCCTGGTCAGGTTTTGTTGGGAATGGATTTTCTGGGACGAGTTAACTTTTCGTTGTCTGCTCAACAGGGATCAAGGAAGTGCAGATTGAAGTTGGGCCAGGTAGTTTATCCCATTAAAATGGTAGATCATCCACCAGTAATTGCTTCCATTAGTAAGAAACAGAAGTACAACATTCACTATCCTAAGTTGTTGTTTAAGTCTCTTCCAGACACAGATAAGAAATCATGTGGGTTACATGCCTTAGTGAAACAATGTTGCCCACCACATTCAGTAAAATTCCTTAAAGTATCAGTGGGACGTCACATTGCACCAGGTACCATCCTTCAGGTGGCTGGGAGATGTGACAGGTTGTTGATCCCTCATCATTTGATCACAGTGCTTGATAAAGGTGCCCTCATTCCAGTTGTCAATCTCTCGCACAAAACCTATCGTTTCAGGGCAGGTGATAGGGTGTCTCAGGCTACAGTTGTAGAAAATACAGGAATTTTTCAGTATCAAAGCCAGGAGGAGATGCCAGCCACCACAGCACAATGTAGTGCGCTGAATGTTACAGATAGTAGTACAAAGGGTAAACACAAGACCGAGACAGGGAAAAGTAGTAATACTCAGGAAGTTGATAAGTTAATCTCGGCTCTGGATTTGCAACATGTGCAACAGTCAGATAGGAAACTTTTGAGAGGGATTTTACGTAAATTCCCTAGACTGTTTGCAACAGAAGACGATCAAATCGGGCTTCTGGATAGGATCGAACATGTTATTCCTACAGGTGATCATCCTCCTATTTACACCCGTCAATGGAGGCTTCCGGAACGGGCGAAGGAAGTAATTAGGGATGAGTGTCAGAAGATGTTGAGACAGAATGTGATAGAGCCTAGTACATCACCATGGTTGTCGCCAGTAGTGTTGGTACGTAAACCAGATGGTAGTTATAGGTTTTGTGTTGACTACCGAAAGATAAATGAAATTACTAAAGGTGATGTGTATCCTTTGCCACGGATACAAGAAATTATAGATCAGTTTGGGGCAGCTAAATACTTTTCCACTCTGGATGCGAAATCTGCGTATTGGGCCATACCAGTAGCTGAGAAAGATAGAGAGAAGACCGCCTTCTCTGATGGGGTTCATACTTATCAATTCAAGCGGATGCCTTTCGGGTTAAAGACAGCGCCTTCATCATTCCAGAGGGCTATTAATTATATCCTCAGTCCAGTCTTGGGAAGGCACTCATTAGCGTACCTGGATGATGTGGTTATCTACTCCAGGACGTTCGATGAGCACTTACGAGATTTGACTGAGACGTTGTCACTATTAGATAAGGCGGGCTTCAAACTTAACGTGAGTAAGTGCACTCTGGCGTCTCAGAAATTCAAGTTTCTGGGATTCCAGGTGAGCACAGATGGTATCCGACCTGACCCCGACTCCTGTCGTGCCATTGCTGACATGCCAACACCTAAGACAGCAAAGGATGTTCGAAGGTTTCTGGGGGCAGCCGGATATTTCCGTCGCCACATAGAGGGTTTTGCAAGTACAACAGCACCATTAACTGAGCTTACTAAGAAAAATGCTAAATTCGTTTGGAAACCTGAGCATGATAACGCTTATGCAAAATTAAAAAGTCAACTCATTACAACCCCAGTATTGGCAGTACCTGATTTTGATAAGGAGTGGGAAGTACACACTGACGCCAGTGGTATAGCTATTGGTGGGTGCTTAATGCAACGTGATAATGACAATCTTCCTCACCCTGTAGCATATTTCAGCAGGAAGGTTAAGGGTCCGGAGGTCCGCTATTCTGCAACGGATAGGGAAGCTTTGGCTGTGGTAGAAAGTGTTAGGTACTTTGAACCGTATCTTTTCCAACGACACTTTGTCATTTATACAGATCACAGGGCTTTAACTCATATTTTTAAGAAAAGAACTAAGTGCCCTCGCATGTCACGTTGGTCTCATGAACTAGCTGCTCACTCGTTCCAAATACTTTACAAGCCTGGTCCATCACATGTTGTACCAGACACTTTGAGTAGAAACATTGCTACTATTAATGTAAATCTTAATATTGAAAATATTTCCAGCGAGAAAATGCGAGAATTCCAGATGAACGAACCAAGGTGGAAAGAAATTATTGAACTTTTAGAGGGAGGAAAATATCCGTCAAAGAAAAGTAATTTAGCAATTCATGATTTTGAAATGAAGGATGGGGTCTTATTTTATGTAAAGGGACAGAAGGATCGTGCAGTTTTTCAGCTGGTTATCCCAGAGGTATTGAAGAAGTCAGCGTTGAAACTCGCGCATGCGTCTAAGATTGCAGGTCATCCGGGGATTTTTAAAACTCACATGAAAGCCAAGTCACTCTTTTTCTTCCCCGGTATGTTAACAGAGGTCATTAACTTCGTTAAGTCCTGTGGTCATTGTCAAAGGAGGAAAGGTACCCTTAAGGTACAAGCTCCATTGCAAGAATTCCCAGAAATTTTGGAACCTCTAGATCGGGTGGGGGCTGATCTGATTGATCTGCATCACAGTCATTCAGGAAACCGTTACGTATTGGTGTTGGTAGACCACCTTTCCAGGTACACCACACTGATTGCATTGCCTCAGAAAGATTCACGAACTGTTGCAAAGGCGTTCTTAGATAGGTTTGTCACTGTATTCGGTCCCCCTAAAGTGTTAGTTTCTGACCGAGGTCAGGAATTTAATGGGAATATTTTTAGAGAAGTATGTAAAATTGTAGAAACCACTTCAGCATTCACTACGGCTTATCACCCTCAGGCTAACGGTATGACAGAACGGACGAATCGATCAGTTAAAGATATGCTTGCAATTCTTGCAGAGCATGATGTCAATTCGTGGGACGAACACCTCCCCTATGTCCAGTTTGCTCTGAACACTGCCATCCATCAGTCCATTAACACCCAACCCCTTTTGTTGTTCACAGGTCATTCATGTAATTTCCCATCAGGTCTGCTTAACAGACATAATATTGCATATGGGGAAGACTACCCATCAGAAGTTTTAAATAAGATGAAAAATGCATGGAGAATTGCAGCTAGGGCTTCCAAGACAGCACGAGATCGCTATGCTCAGCATTATGACAAAAAGGTACGACCTCTTGAATTGAAAGTCGGGAGTCTTGTGTTGAGAGTTAATGAGGCGGCTCCCGCCAATCAGAGTAGGAAACTTGCACCTAGATGGCGGGGCCCTTACCGAGTAATTGAAAGAAAAGGTCCGGTTAATTTTGTTATTAAAGGTATTTTTGAAGACCAAGTTGAGAGAACAATTCATATTAATAAATTAAAACCTTATCACGCGAGGGAGGAACTAGAGCTGCCTTCAGCAAGTCTAATTCCTGACCTGTCTAATGATCCAAGTGCTGAGTCAGATGATGAGGATGACCTCCTGTCAAATCTCATCAGTAGTCAAGTTCAATCTTGTCACCCTATGGTAACAAGGTCGCGAGCTGTACAGTAAGTGTTAATGATCTCCCCTAGTCAGGTTTAGTAAAAGTTCATATAATTATCCTGTAGAGGCAATGGTGTGTATTTACTGATGTGCATGACTCAGGTAGCATACTTGCCTTGCTCTGGGGTTTCCAACTTCCTATACCTCAGAGTAATATCCATGCTTCCGCCATTTGTTGTTGACTGTCTTTCTCAGGTCTGATGGTACACCAGTTCCAGCCTCCCAGTCACACGTGAACCAAGGATCGAGATCAGCAGGTCTGGGGATGACCCACCTGGCTGATAAGATCGGGGTCTGAGGCACGTTACATAAAGTCCTCCCCCTTGTACCCGGTAACTCGTCAATTGGTTATCCGGAAGGGGTGACTGGCGTACAGTCACCCAGCCGACACCTCACGTCACTAACGAGGTTGTCCCAGTCCAGCCATGCTGTCTTCACGGAGCAGAGTCAGTCACCATCACAGCCGTGGGCTAGCTGTCTCAAGGTCACCAACCAAGCCCACCAGCCGCGTAGTCAAGACTGCGGAAAACCGGAAGTGGAAGACGAGTGGTCTACGAAGAAGAACGCTAATTGCAACGACTTGTCAGCTCTCTCAAAACCTGCGGTTGCGTCGTCTGTGGAAACGAAGAGGCAACACGGCGGTCCCGGGTACGAACAGCACTACCCCTACAGAGTGCTGCTGTATCGCCAGAGGAGGTACAACCCTGTACCTCGGCCCAAGCTCAGCTGCACGAGGGGTTGCACGGAAAGGTGTACCGGCCCAGTAGTACCGGGATAACAAGTAAACGCCGGTAGATGACGTCGCCCAGGAGCTGAGGCAGGGCCCACCTGTCCTGTCACCATGCCATCCTCTTCAACGCCACTCGAACCTCACTACCAACGCGAGACATCATGACACGTCGAAGCTGTGCTCTACGGTGGCAGCCATGGTTAACAACAATCCATCATGACTGTTTGGAAGCGATAAGAAGAGGTGAACCCGGGTTCCTGTTAGCGGGGTCCACCTGAGCTGACAGCCGCCAGCTGTCAGCTGTCACGCAAGCCGGGCGGGCAGTACGAGACCCCCTGTACTGTCCGTAGTTGGCCGAGGCCGGAAATGTTACGTCCAGATGACCAGGATCTTCAAGCAACTTGAGGTAGTCGCCGGAATCTACAGCAACGAGATGTCACCAGGACCGAACGATAGAACTTTTGCATAGAAAAGTTTATATAAAATGAATTATAAGTAATATAGTAAACTGTGTTAACTCGGAACAGTTAGTTCGACTTTTTAATTTTCCATCTGATAGTAACACCTCTGTACACCTTCGGAAAGCTCTCTGGAACAGTATTAAATGTTGAAAACTAGAACTAGTGAAATAGAAAAAGAAATCTAGAAAGTGAACATCTAGAAATTGTTACTAGAACATTACCTTGTCTCTAGAAAAGTTGTTTGAGTGAACTGGTTTGAGAACCATCTAGTAGGATCTCTAGAAACGTTGATCAGTGGGGAACTTTATCTAGATTTTTCTAGGTCCTAGATACTGAAATTTATATATATATTTTTTTTAATTTTTTTTGTGGATTACTGAACAATAAGGTGTGGTACACAGTCTGAAAAATGTGTTCACCCGCTGTTGTTGTTGGTTAAGAGACATGTCTGTGGACATTGAATTTTTTTTTAATAAAAATATTTGTGTATTTTCTTTAGGTTTAAGGATATGGACACGCTGTGGTAGGCAGTTGCCACAGGTGTGGGACACGGGGTCCCTGGGAGGTAGTATTCCTCTATTTTGATAGAATTTTATATATATTTTTTTTAATGACATTGATTTTTTTTAATGTTTCTATGTGATGTGTTTGATCTTTATTCCAGGTGGAATACGGGGATAGCTGAAGGCTATCGGCTGACTTTAGCTAGTTGTTAGGTTTGGATTTTCCCAGTTATTGGTTATCAAGACAGTTATCAAGACAGGTATAGGATGTTTGGTCTTCCAGGTACTTGGAAGGGTACAGGGCTGTATCCAAGTGGACAGCCAGGATTAGAGACGGTCTCTGTCCTTATGGTTTATGTATTATTACTGTGCTTGTTATGTATGTATACATGCTGGGCCACACCTTTTGGTGGTGCCATTATTTTGTTTTGGAGGATAGTGTGGAATTAGTTAGGATTAGATCATTTCTTTTGTTATTTCGAGGCATTGGGTCATTTATTGGTGAGTTAAATGTTGTTTTAGTTGATTATGATAGGGCAGGGTTCTGGATAAGAATTTTGTGCCTTAAATTTCTTTACACAAAAATTTCTTAATTTCCGAGGAGGGGGAGTTGTAATGATCTGGTGCTCAGATCATTGGTTCTCCCTTCCCCCTCTCCCCTCCTTCCTTCTCCCCTCCTTCCTTCTTTGCTTCTCCCTTTCTCCCCTCCCCTTACCCGTCATTCGTCTTCCCCCTTCACCCCCCCCCCTGTCGCCCCATTTGTCAAGGTCCAAGGAGTTGACCTGAGGGGTGGTCGTGCAGCCGACCTCTGTGATACCTTGCGTCCCCACTCAATCCTCCCCACTCGGATTTCCCCTCTCCATCCCCCTCTCTCCCCCTCTCATTCCCTCTCTCTCCCCTCTCAACGGTCCCTTCCCCATACCAGTCGAGTCAAATGTCCCTACCCTTTATCTTGCTGGAGACGGGCTTGAACATAAATTATCAGTTTTGGTAAACATTGCTCGGGAGGTGCACTAGTTGCGGGTATCCAATACAGTGGTACCTTGTCCCCATCGCATAGCCGGGGAGTACTGACTCAATCTTCAGGAATTCATGTAGCCTCCCACGGCACCTCAGGGAAGATGATTGGCGGGAGATAAGGGCCAAGTCCTTATTGGCCCTAGAGAGCCAGACCTCAGGCCTAGTGTTAAATGATTGGCCATTGCCAAAATAATGGGTGGAGCCCTGGGGCTGTATTAGATGGTGGGAGGTGTAATCCTTCCCAGCAATAAGCTGGTAAAACAAAATTTCATTTAGTGTGTCTTGGGAGTGTTTCGGGACTGGAGGGCTGCCAGCCCGCATCCAAAGGGGCTGATGGACGCCATCAACATCTGGCCGTAGTGTGTCATTTAAGGTATTGTGCACTTGTTTCATGTCCTGAGTAGATATCCATCATGCCTCTAGGGGAATGGAATAGGGTATATATCCAAATTGTCTTAATTTACATGATTCTTACAATAAATGTGATATCTTATCCAGTGGTATTCACTTAACTCCCCTTTGATATATTTTCTCTACCTTGTCATTTTTGTGTGGTGAATTGGAAACCCCCATGTTCTCCTCCATTTAGTAAATATTAAAGTTGCCCTTGGATTTAAATAAGTAAAGTAAGCTAAACAAACTAATTCCCAACAGTGATTACTGATTCCTTGCCTTCCTGGGGAATCGGTGATAGACACATTCAGGTATGGTTGGACGGGAAGGTGGTGGCAGTGTTTATTAACTTATTGTTCTATCCATAACCCTTGTTATGGATGTACCGTCCTCAGTTAATATTCAGTTTATATTCGTGGCAGTCCGGTGAGGGGTCATACTGCACTGTAACAGAGTTGAGCTGGGTTATTAAGTGAAGAGAGGAAGAGGAGTGTACAGTGTTCAGTGTACAATATTATGTTTTTAAGTGTGGACAGGGTATTACAATAAAGATATCACGATATAACGGGATATTACAATGGTGTATAACGGGTTATTACACAAGCATTCCTTCCTCTACCTACGATGTTCACCACTGGTGTTTCCTCCTTTATTTGGACAATGTGATCACGGCTAGAGTAGTGAAACGGGTTTAGTAAAGTCTTCTTACAACTAAGCCTTAACCCTTATTTCGTAAAATATTTGACCCTTATCATTATTATTTCTAATGTGTACTGTCTTATACATATAATATTCAAGAGAAGCAATATAAATCAATAATTTACTGCTCAGTGCTCAATAAATTTGCACCTATTATTTCTTATGATTTGCTAATAGTTCATAGATTTGATTATTTATTATATTATGATCTTTTAGAATCTACATTTAATTTCTGATGCTATAATCTTTACTAACATCCTTAATGAACTGGTGACGAACGACACTAGTTCCTAGATATATTAATTTCTAGTAATACCCCCAATGTTGAAGTTTGAGAATTTTAACTCTCAATTAATTATTGTTATAGTCCATTCATGCTCTTCAAATAATTGCTAAATAATCTAACATACATAGGCACTGGTTCCACACTGTCAGTCTTAAAATCCTTTATTTGTTTTCCCTCATTTCTCAAAATTGGGTGGTCTTAATTAAATATTCTTACATTTGAGTTAAAGTCCCAGATCCCAACATTTTGGTCGACTTCGAACCAGATACATTATAATTAATCATTACTAATCACATTGTGTAGTATTTTAGGTTAAACATATTTCATTATCTGTGGTTACCAGCAGTGTACCACATATGTTAACCTAACCCACACCAATTTATAATATTTGCTGTCTATACCTTATGTATAAGGTAGCACTAGTGGGACACAGTCAGTTACCCACAACACTCAGACCTATACCTCACACTGAGGTGAGAATCTTCAGGTCACCAGGAGCAACAGCTCACAACTTTTACAATAATTCTACATTAACACCTGCGTTAGATTGGCCTCACCATCTAACAATAATTTCCTCATTTAAACTTGTTAACAGTTCAGTAGTGTTCACATTAGTGGAACCTTGCCAACTAAGTAATGATAATCGTTGGGGAGTAAGTACAGAATATTACCAACGGGCTGCCAAATATATTAACTCTCGGCTGAGGAAAAGAGTGAGATTAGATGCCACTTACACACAATTTACAGCCAGACCATGTAGACAAAACCTGGCAAGAGATGGTGTACACCTGTCAGGCGAGTCTAGGTCGCATGTAGTTGATAAATTGGTCAACACAATCAACCATCACAAGAGGTTGTGGCTAGCTAGCCAAAATTAGCTGTATATATTTCATAATTTTCACTTATGTGTGCAAGTGCACATTTATATATTACAAAATCTAAAAAAACATAAACTCAGCACAGTTATATTCACAGTACTGCACCATTAATTAATTTTATGCCAACCTTTATTAGGTAGGAATTTAGACTGTAGTTATGCTGAGTTTTGCACAAATTCAGACTAAATAACTCAGTAGTTTCTTTAGTAGAAATTATTTCAACTAGTCTTGAACTAGTCAGTAGTGTACATTATATTATTTACTATTGTGCTGACCATGAAACAGGGGTGGGATCTAAGTACATTGTATTTACTATTGTGCTGACCCTAATTAGGGTGGGATATATAAACCATTTATAGTGTATTCACTATTTTTGTGTATATTTTTTGAGTGCTACTGAATGCTCATTATCCCATCGAATGGTGATAATGAAGAGCTAGCTAGGAGAAATTCCAATAGTGACATTCAAGTATCACTCAAATCTTTGCTACTTGTTGTTAGGTAGGTGCATTTAATCTCAGAATGAGGTAGAGTGCAATTTAGCCAGAATAATTTAGACTATCTTCAATTGATTTGCCAACTAATGAGCAAGTACCCAAGCTACTTTAGCAACACTTATTCAAGTCCTATGAAACTTGAACTTAAAGCCACCATGGCTACTCCTGAGAAATTAATTAGAAAATTTATAGGCCTTAAAGGTCACATAACCAGACTGATCAATAAGTCTGAAACATTATCCAAAGCAACTACCATTGATTACAATCAATTAGAAATATCACTGAAAGAGTAGCTGATCTCAAATTTGATCAAGTCAGATCCACAATCAAGTCTTATATTGACATACTAAATACAGCAGAAGCTGAGCCTGATGAAATAGATCAAGCTATAGCTGAAACATCTCAATATGAAGATGACACCCAAAACAAGTTTAATGTTCTACTTAATATAGTAAATCAACATAAATTTAATGCAAATACTACGGTGTCTCAATCCAGTGTACAGCTACCTGAGGCTCGTTTACCTACTTTAGACTTGCCTACATTTGCAGGGCTGGATGAAGAAAACTAGGACACATTTTGGACTTCATTTCAAGTCCATATACATGCAAAACCTTCTATTGATAAGGTTTCTAAATTTTCTTATCTAAACAGCCTTCTCAAAGGGGAGGCTAAAAAGGTCATAAATAACTTAGCTCTCACTGAGAGTAATTATGAGAAAGCTATCAAATGGTTAAAGTTGAATTATTGCAACAAAGAATTAAGTATAGCTAACCTGTATTATCAATTGCTGGATCTGAATGCACCAAGTAACCGACCAGACTCCCTTCAAAGCTTTAGGTTGGAAGTAGAGTCACTAGTGAAAGCTTTAGGTACTAAAGTTGATGTACCAGCTTCCGAATGGTCTATTAAGTTGCATTTACAGAGGAAACTATCTCGAAACATTTTAGCAAAAATCTGCTCACGCTACAAAACCGAGTTTCTCACTCTCGATCAAATATTTGAGGGGTTAAGAATCACGGTTTACAGGTTGAAAACTCATGATAAAATTATACCTGAGTCTAAGCAACCTAATACTGATAATTCAGTTAAACCAAAATCGACTTAGAATAAGTCTAGTAAGTTTAAGCCTAGAACTGCTCCATCCACTGGAAAGAGGAGTGGTAACATAGGTATTTATTCAGTATCTCCCTCTGAGACTGTAGTTGATTTGTTTACCAAGAAGACAAACCCAGCAAGAGAGAGAAAGTGTCACTTATAAATGTAATGTTTATCCTAACTTTAATTCTAGGATTAAACACCTGCAAGAATTGCATAGATGCAAAAAGTGCATGGGTCCTCATGAACCTAGTAAATGTGTAGTCCTTTTACGATTGTGCAGTAGATGCAACAAGGGTACACATCATTATGCCTTTTGTTGGAAGACGCCATCACAATAACAATCTACAACACTTCGGGAGGATTCTACGAATTCTACCACAATTCAATACTGCAAAGTACACCAAGAAATTAATGTACTTGCAACTGAGTCACGCAACAATACTACTCTGCCTACGGCTCAACTTAAATTAATTAACAGAAGTCTAGAGTTAATACTAGAGGTCTTTTTGATCAAGGTTCCCAGAAGACCTTTATCACACAACATTTAGCTGAGCAGTTGAAATTAAAACCTGCCAAACGTGTGAAATCAAACATCGCTGGATTCTTGACAAATAGTGGACATCGTGAATACCAAGTAGTCAAGCTACTGGTATGACTCAGATCTTGCACTAACTCAATACAAGCTGTAGTTGTAGACAAGCTTCCTTCAGACCTGCAGGTCACAGGGCTTGCTCACACTGTAAAACGTCTCAGAAGTAACCGCATGAAGCTATCAGTTTATAAAATAAATTTTGATCGCCTCACAGACATTGGTATCCTTATTGGAGCCAACTATTATTACAGATTTATTATGGGATGCACCCGACAACTTGGAATGAATTTATCATCTGCTGGGGCAAATTGCTGACAGGACCGGTGCTTTTCCAACAAAAATCTACGTCAGTTACTAAACAATTCAATAGTGGCGTGACTAGGCTCGGAACAGTCACCTCTACATTTCAGAGACATATCTGAAGATAATGAGTCTGATCCACCTGTATTTAAATTGTGGGATCTTTAGGTATTGTCCCTGAAAAATCAAATCCTGATGATACTTGGACATACCTGCAATATCTGGCCTAGTTGTCTATAAAGACAAACAATACTGGGTGAAACTGTCATGGAAGTTGAATCATCCACAACTTCCAGTTAATTATTTCATGGCAGCCTCCCAATTAAAGTCTCAATACGGCTGCAGAAACAGCCTGATAAATTAAACATGTATCACCAATTAATCCAACAACAACTCGACAGTAAATTTATTGAAGTTGTTGATAATGATGACCATAAAACAGGTCATTATTTACCCCATGACGTTGTAGTAAAAGAGTCAGTGACGACACCAATACGAATAGTCTTCAACTGCAGTGCCAAAGTAAAGGCAAACAGCGTGTCCGTCAATGAGTGTCTCCAAACAGGACCTAGCCTAACACAAAGGCTGCAAGATGTATTATTACGATTCTGCACCGGTATTTTTGCTTATACTGCAGATATCAGTAAAGCTTTCCTTAAAGTAGGCTTACAAGAAGAGGATCGTGATTTTTACCAAATTTCTCTGGATCAAGGATCCACTGGATCCTAATAGTGACGTCATCACCTCACAGGTTTGCCTCTGTGCTATTCGGGGCGACCTCTTCACCGTTTCTACTTCAAACAACGTTAGATAAACTTTTGAAAGACGTCGAACAGTCCGTACAACGCCGAAATTAGTGACAACTTGTAAGTAGACAACTTCCAGGGAACTACTAATAACAAACTTATATTGGTAGAAATTTACCAAGAGGCTAATCGTGAGTTGCTCGAAGCTAATATGCCACTGCAATCATGGGCCTCAAACAATAAACAATTAAACCAAATGATCGAGAAAGAGTTTCCTGATTATCAGGTGCTTAATCAATTAAAAGTTCTGGGCATGGAATGGAACACAGTTACCAACGAGATGAATGTCAAGTCAGTACAAACAAATAATTCACCCATCACCAAGAGAAAATTGCTCTTGTATGTCAGTCAACCATTTGACCTTTTGGGCTTACTTAGCCCTATTTTAATAAAGGGCAAACTCCTCATGCAGGAATGCTGGCAGAAAAATATGGGATGGGATGATCCGTTGCCAATGGAGTTGAAATTGAAATTGAAATAAGTTTATTGATGTAAAATGCACACAAAGGGATGAGGTAGCTCAAGCTATTCTCACCCCGTTCAGTACATCGTGTTAATACATACATATACACACATCACAAACAATATACATATTACCAAACATTCTGAGATATAAACATATACATTTCCTCCTTCACAAGTAGTATGGTATCAGATGTACACACAAATACTTTTATGACCTAGGTATACTGTATAGACAATTTGCAAGAGACATGCAGATAATTCAACAAAAAATTACAGTCTTGGTGCAAAATTCTTATATCTCTCAAGAATATAATCAACCTTTCCGTTGTGACACATCCAGGCTATTTGTTCAGAAACAGTCCTTACCTCAGTGTTTCTATATACATTAATCAAGGGACAATCAAGAACATAATGGGCAAGGGTGTGAGACCTTAACATACCACATAGTTTACACTAGTTGTCATTATCATGAGCACCTATCCCATATTCCCAGTAATATTTGTACCCAAGCCTAAGCCGCATGTACACAGAGTCACTCCAAGCATTTCTCCTTTTACCATAAGTGAAATGGGTGTTTTGACTCACATACATGTAGTGTTGCATGGTTTGACTTCTCTCATACATTATATCTCTCCTCTCCACTTCTGCCTGTGCCTGAATTTTTCTGATTTTGCTTCTTATTTGTCTCATTGTGAATTCGCATTCAATGTCAACTTGTGGTTTTGATGTGGCACGTTTGGCCAAGTCATCCGCCACCTCGTTGAGCACTATTCCAACATGAGATGGAATCCACATGAATTTCACACTATGACCTTTCAGCTGTATCTCAGTTATCCTTTTCTTACAATCCTCAACTATGGACATGAAGACTGGGTTTCGACTGTTTAAGGACTCAAGTGCTCCTCGGCTATCGACAAATACAAAAACATTTTTGTCGTCACGACGTACTTCCTCCAAACACACCAGAATGGCCTGCAGTTCAGCTTGTGTGGATGATATATAATTACTAAGTCGGAGTTCAATTATCCTGTCCACAGTGCCAAACTCAGTATATTCATTTATTAGGACACCACACCCTGCCCTGCCATCCTCCGCCACCGACCCGTCACAATATACATGTAAACTGTTGCCTCTTGGTAACCGAGATATCATGCTTCCATACAAACACCGTAATTGTCCCGGTTCATGATGAATTTTTTCACCTTGAGGGGTACAATTTCGACGTCTATTTTCTGTAATTTCCAGGGAGCAGACCTATTACACTGTCGAGAGGGTTTACAGCAGTCAAGTACATCGTATTCCCTGAGGTCATGAGCTAATCCCCTCATGTAGCGTGTCTCTCTGTTTCCTGGAAGTGTGTACGTCACTCAGGCAGGTCTGAACGCTCTGAAACAGCTTATCCCCTCCTTTTCTCCGCATGAAACGAATAGATACTCTAGCGTTAATGTCACGGACTCTATCACATACACTCTGTAAATTTAATTCCATTCTCATCATTTCAATCATTGCACGTCTTCTGCGATGCCTCTGGTAAGCGTACTGCACTGTACCCTACTTAGTTAATAACACACAATTATTTTTGCTCACATCAAAAGCAAGAGGTTGCTCCAATCAAGAGGAGATCCTTACCCTAAATGCAGTTGACTGCATTGCTAGTGGGAGTAAGAGTGACTCATTGCCTGACCAAGACACTCAATAATATTCACTTTGGTGAGATCGTAGTGTGGTCAGACAATGAGGCAGTCTTACAATTGGTAAGAAACAATAACAACAAACCTCCCTACGTCAGTAATCGAGTTAGGGAAATACATGAATTATCTGCTGGATATAAACTTAGACATGTTCCTACCAAGGACAATCCAGCCGATTACCTTTCGAGAGGTTTATCATTAAAACAGCTGATCAAGTCTCAGATGTGGTTTAATGGACCTTCGTGGCTTGTTGGTGGTCAGTGGCCCAAACAGAAGCCACAAGTCATAGTGACCAATATCACTACACCCATAGCAGATCCAGAACCTCCTCAGGCCCTAGTTATCAATCCTCACAATTATTCTAACTTGAGTAAGTTACTAAGAGTAACTGCACATGTATTTGATTTTCTTGATAAGATAGGAATCAGACATAGATTTCCCAGTCCTATCATCTATTGGATCAAACGTGCAAAACAAGAGACTTATGGAAGTGAATATAAGAATCTTCCATACAAATTAACTAAGTCTCTAGGCATCTGGTACGATGCTAATAACCACAATATACTGAAGTGTGGAGGATATCTGCTTCATGCAGAAATTGACTTGGATACTAAAAATCCAATACTTTTACCATGTCACCACCTTATCTCAAAACTTATAGTTTTGCATCACCATCAACATGGTACATTACATGGTGGAGTGTTAGATACCCCCACTGACCTTAGACAGAAATATTGGCTCCCCCAAGGTCGTCAAACTGTTAAATCATTTATTATATCATGTGTAATCTGCAGGAGGTACGACGCTCAAGCGTGTCCTTTCCCAGGGCCTCCACCACTCCCTAAGGAGAGAGTAGTCCACCTTCGTCCCCTTGAGACTACTGGTCTCGATTACACAGGAGCCTTACTTTCTACTGGCACTCCAGATAAGGTGCCAGTGAAAGCATATATTTGCCTCTTCACGTGTGCAACCACATGAGGCGTACACTTAGAAGTGACTTCTGACATGAGTGCAGAAGCCTTTATCTAAGCCTTTCGTAGATTTGCTGCACGCAGATCCTGCCTCAAGTTAATGATATCCGACAATGGATCAAATTTTGTGGCTGGAGAAGCCTGCCTACGAGAGATATGGAATCACCCTGAGGTGCAGTCTGTATTACAAAGAAGACAGTGCCACTGGAAGTTAATACCCCCCAGAGCACTCTTGCAAGGTGGTTTCTACGATTGAATGATAGGGACCGTCAAGAAATGTTTAAGAACGACCTTACATAGATAAAAAATAAGTTTCCCTGAATTGCAAACACTTTGTCGTAGAAATTGAGGCACGAGTCAACAGCCGCCCCCTGACATACCTTTCAGATGACTTCTCTCAGAGAGAACAACTGAGTCCGTCACATTTATTCCATGGAAGCCTACTGAGCCCTCTGATACCTTTAGCAGAAGAGATCCAGCCGACCCTTCACATGTGACTAGGAATGACTTGGATACACGTGTAGTCCCACACCAACTGTCTACCCTCCTTCCATGAGTATATGGTGATGCCATCAGGACGAAGTGCGGGGAAATCCGGGTTTTGGACTCCTAGGATGCGAGGTTCTCTCTCCGCTGGGCACTTAGCTGAGACGAGGCTTCCCTTGATGATGTCATTGACCTCGTTGTGTCTTGCATGCCAGCCCTTTGTGCTTCCGCAATGTAACCCATGCAGTCCGTATTGGTCTGCTTCCACCCTGTTGCAAATACACTTGTATTCAGTGTGAATTGGGGCACCAAGGCGGAGGGCCACTGCTACACGAAGGGATTCTGGATCTAGCCGCGTGCCCATTGCTGACATGGGTACTGCCAGGAGGAAGTCTCCTGGATGGGGGGCACGCACTGCTCTGAGGCGGGCTTTCTATATATATATATATATATATATATATATATATATATATATATATATATATATATATATATATATATATATATATATATATATATATATATATATATATATCTATATATATATATATATATATATATTATATATATATATATATATATATATATATCTATTATATATATATGTATACGGTGCCCTCTCCTATCTCTTTCGTTGCCTGCTATAAGAGTCATATCGACTCTCCCTACAGGGAGAAACTTACATTATAAGTCTGTAGTAAGGGGAAAGAGGCGCCCGGATATAAATGAAAGAGTATCCCCTACTGCAGATATGACGTTTTAGAATGGACGCCCAGCTGTGTGCGGATTGGGTGACTCGGGTCACGGGCGACCAATTAGAGCCCGCCGTGACGTCACCGAGTGTCCCGGGCGGCGCCAACGTCAGAGTTTGACTGACAGTGGAAGCGTGAGGACGCATCTCGGTCAGCTCTCAAGAATTGGAGGCTTTACAGGCTTTTCTCAGTGGATTAGAGCTAGCCATCGCAGCCCACCTTATATATAGGAGGCCCCGCGCTTCTGGGAAGCAAAAAGGAACCAAGTTGAGTGGGCAGAGAAGTGCCAAACTTGGAGAATTGTCGGCGGCGACGCTGGGCGGCGGCGCGTGACGTTGAGGGCCTGAAAGGTGTGGCGGGCAGGCATAGCTGTGACTGGGTCACATCCACTGAGGGTGTTGGAGGGACGACACCGTTCCTAGGACGAGAAGCAGTACCTTGTGGAAGGAACGTGTGTGCGAATATGGCGATTAGCTCAGCGCCCATTGATGGACCAGGACTGGGATAGCTGAACCCCAGGGATTGGAACGGCGAAGACGCGAAGGCTTCACGACACCTGAGGACCTGTGGGAACGTTCCTGGATCACCGAGGATCGACTCAGGAAGCATAGGACCCTCACACCATCGAGGGATAGGCGTCGTGAGCCAAGGATTGTTAAGGTAGATCATTTTCCCTCCCATTACCCCTTTGTGAGAGTAGGCTAGATAGGCCATTATATTCACTTATATATGTGGAAATAGGATATTAAGGCTTTAGTAGCAGAATAGGCTGCAGGGCAGCTTATGTCCAGGACTGTCAGAGAGGACAGTGTGTGTGGATGGCAGGACAGTGAAGAAGAGGAGCCGACGTGGTGAAGAGGCCCTTCTGTGAGAGAGTGTGTGACTCCTGTCTATCTGCCCAGTTGAAGGAGCCTGGAGAACGTGAGAGAAGAGTTGCTGACAATCTCCAGAGTTATTATTGTTATTTTCAATTCCTTGTATCACTTGTAATCATAAATGTGTGATCATGTAATTCGTGTCAGTAAATTCACACATTTTACTATTGTGTTTAAGTGTGCCTCCATTGCAAAATTTCTCTATTGAGCATACACGAGGGTTACCATAGTACCATCTAGGGAACATTACGTTCCCTATAGAATTTCGTATTGCCTAGGGAGTGGCAAACAGCACAGACTGATATAAGAGTGTATCCTTAGCCATTCGAGCAGTACTAGTGCCTGAATGGTGGTAACTAATAACGTGGTGGCCAGAGAGAGGTAAAGCCACACGGACCTTCAAGGGAGTGTACCCTGGGCTGACAGTCCAATAGTAGATCTTGGGAGTAGCAACACTCTGGCAACAAACAACATGTAATACACCCACTGAACTGCATCGCTGGGGTGCAGATATAATAACCCAGCTGGCGACCTTGTTGAGGAAAAGATAGAGAAGACAGGCGGGAAAGGAGTTCCTGCAACCTCTTTGTCCGGCAGGCAAGACTCAGGGAGGTCATTGTTATAAGGTAAGCCCGAGTCTTCCTTCACTCCTCCACGGGTCTAGGCCGGAATTGCTGATAGCAGTTTCCCCGTGGTTGACTGAAGGGCTTCCAGGGTGAGTCAGTGGCACCCCTTCAGTGGTGGAAGCAAAGACCTGCGGAGGTGGGCATTGCTGGTCCTCTCCTGTGGGACCAAGGAGACTCCGGTGAATCCCGGGAGTCGGAGGGGCTGAGTATTCGGCCTTTCGAGCCCCTAGCAGCCGAGTGCTAGCAGAGCCCCGGCCCACCCCCCGTGACAGAGAACTGGCGACCTTGCCAGGATTCGAACCACAGTAGCCAAGAACTGGAGACTTCGCCAGGAAGCGTGGATCAAGCTACAGTGTTGCCAAGGTGTGTTTGATCAAGCTACAGTGTTGCCCAAGATTTCAAGACAGTGTTGCCAGGGTACAAATACAGTGTGGCCAGTGAATTCAGAGTACTGTTACCCAACCAGCTAAGGGACTGAAACGGTGAAATTAGTACCTACTAACTTGTCTGTGCTGTCGTGTATGCTCGACGATATAGAGATGGAGGAGGATAAAGTAAAGAAATTTATTGACACAAGGGACGAGAGAATTTTGGAAGAGTGTACCAAGGCCCAGCTCCAACAAGTGGCAAACCACTTTGGGATCAGTTGAGGACGACTAAGGTTGCAGAGCGAAGGATAGAGATCATGGCACAGCTCACAGCTCGAGAGGAGGCGACGGGAGAGGAGCCATCTCAAGGAGATCCGTCCCGAGAAGAGCCGTCGCAAGGTGAACCGTCCCGACTAGAGCCACCCCAAGCGCCTACCAGTGTGGAGGGAATTCACAGTGAACATGGGAGCAGTGGAAGGTCCAGCTGTAGTAAGAGGAGCCTGCAACTGGAAATAATGAAGATGCAACTGGAAGCCCAGCTGAGGCGAGAGGAAAGAGAAGCGCAAATGCAGCGAGAGGAGCGTGAGCGAGAGCACGGCTGCAGCGAGAAGAAGGAGAGAGACGACTGCGACTGGAGGAGATAAAGGCAAAGAAAGAAGTCGAATTGTGTCGCATTGAGCGTGGTCTGCCCGCTCTACCTGCACGGCGGGATGACTTCAAGGTAAGGGAACGTGACTTACCTACGTTCGAACCACAAGAAGCTGAGGCGTTCTTCGAACACTTGAACGGATAGCAACTCTGAAGGAGTGGCCAGAAGATGATTGGGCTGCTCTGGTCCAGGGCAGGTTGACTGGTGAGGCCCGGGAAGCCTACAACATGCTGGACCTAGAAGAGTGTGCTAATTACGACGCAATTAAGAATGCGGTGCTCCACTCATTCCGGCTGACTCCGGAGATGTACCGGAAGCGGTTCAGAGAGTGTACAAGAGCGTCGGGAAAGTCTTACGCCGAGACCGCCAGGGATATGGAACGGAAGTTCCTACGGTGGTTGAAGGCGGAGGAAGCGGAGTCGGCGGATGACATCAAACGACGATAGTGATGGAGAAGTTTATGTCAGTGCTCCATCCAGAGTTGCGAGTAAGGGTGAGAGAAGCATGTATTAACCCTCAAACCGCTAGGGGCCCAAATGGAATTCACACCACAGGCGCAACAAAAAAAAAATCAAAAAAATCTTTCGTCTTATAGAATTGTTTATTTTTGTTCCCTGATCACGGAAAAAAATAACAAAAAAAATCGTAGGTAGCATATTTTAGCCGCAGTAGGGTAGGGAAGTGTGGCAAAAAAGGGGCGTTGGCAGAGCCTTCGCCAGACGAGGTCTACTCCGCCCGAGCTGTCAGACGGCAGTTGCCACAAATATTATTTCCTAATTATTTCAATGTCTCTGATTGATTTTTTCTTAGTTTTTTTTGCAGTAATATTATTCCATACAGTGAATTGTGGTATATTTATATTATAAAATGTGTGAACCATCGCTGTACTCAAAATTATGGTGTGCATATAAGTGATTCAATTATTATGTTCATAAAACAATAAACAAATAGTTTTGCTGTTGTTACACTATATACACAGGTTATATATAAGTATCTGCATGTTTTGTTCACCATAACGAACTACTAAGTTGGTCTTGTGAGTCAAAAAGCAACGAGGAGTGGCCGCCACACACCAGCGAGCCACTCACTGCCACGCCCTCCCTCAACACCACCTCACTCACCCTCATTTACCTCCCACAATACTGTTTTTGCATTTATTCACTATACACAGACGTTATATATACGTATTTACATGTTTTGTTCACCATAACTGTACATCTAAGCTTGTATGGTGAGTAAACGCACAAAGACGTAGCTACTCCACAGTCAGCTGATCGGCGGCCACCCTCAAGGCCACACGCACTAATATTTCTCCTCCAACAATATTGGTTGTGGTGTTATTATGCTATATACACACATTATATATAAGTATCTACCTGTTTTATTCACCATACTTGTACAAATAAGCTGGTATGGTGCCCAAAGACCTTTGTGGTCACAGGTAAACAACACGATAATTCCTGCAGACGACGCTCCTCTCACCAAAATGGCGGCTCCCAACCTACTCCTCTCGCTGTTATCTCACACTATACACACGTTATATGTAAGTATCTACATTTGTGTTCACCATAGCGAACCACTAAGCTGGTATGGTGAGTGCAGTCAATAAATGGTGGCCACACACAGTCAGAAGACAACGCCACAATCCTCCCTCCACAGCCGTACTCCTCCCTCCATCGAGCACAGCGCTAAATATCTCCACAATCAAGCTGTTATCAGAATCCTGGTCAGTTTTATCAAATTCAGGGGGCTTCAGTAATACTATCACTGCTAAATAATAGCAGTATCACTTATATTTTGGCATTTGTAGGCGATGCTGTGGTCACAAGCTGAACAGCGGTGCTGTGAGCTCGTGCTGCGTGCGCCAGCCTTGGTGGCTGGCGCAATACTGACGTTCTCACTCTCAAGAATGTTGGGCTGGATTTTTTTTCTAGGTGGGATCTGGCAACTATCAGTCGTGGCTGTACTATAGCTGCCCCTATCCCAGGCGGGGTGTTTAAATTATAGCGCTAGACACGAAATCATATATAAATGATGTGCGCGATTTCGGTTTTGTCATTGATATCATTTATATATGATATGCGCGGTTTAAGGGTTAAGGACCTAAAGGCTGCAGCGGACCGAGCCGACATGCTGGAAGAGGCACTACATCTCAGGAGGGAGGGGCCGCCCAGACACTCGCCTTACCCCAGGTCGGGAGGGAACTTTAGGAGTTCAGGAGGAGCGAGGACGGGTGGGGACTCTCCCAAGAGTAGTGTGCCCGATGAAGTACCCGGTTCAAGAGCTCAAGGGACGCGGGAAGGAAGCCCCAAGCTGTGAGCAGTGGACCTAGCTCGGGAGCGATTGCCGCTGCCCGGGAACCGACGACGGGGAGTCCTAGGAGGACCCAGGGAACCTCTACCGTTGGTGCTACCAGGGTGACTAGTAGAGGGTCGCCCAGGAGAGGTGGTCGGTGTTACAACTGTGGGGGACGAGGACACTTCGCAAGGGAGTGCAGCCGCCCAAGGCACAGTGGGAATGTGGCTTTCGCGAGGATAGGAAGCGAAGAAGCCAACGATAATTCAGGTGATATGCCAGTGATAAGGGAGAAGAGGATTCACCCCTTTGTGTGTGAGGGGACGGTGAAGATAAGAGGAGCTGATCCTGTGCCAGCAAGGATGCTGAGGGACACTGGATCCGACTTCACCCTTGTTAGTGAATCCCTCTTCCCCGAGGACTACAGACGTTCCAGTACAGGGGAAGCCCTGATAAGGACGTTGGGGGGACAAGTGAGGATGCCCCTTCATAAGGTGACTCTTAATTCAGACTATGGTTGTCAGACTCTTGTAGTAGGGGTCTGTGCTCTACTGCCCAGGATGGAAGCTCAGGTGATCCTAGGGAACGACTCCTGTGGGGGATGTGTTCTCCCGAATTTGATTAAAGTGAGGAGTGTATAGAACCCTATCGACAGAGCAGCAGGACGGGCGCCAGCAGTGGCGAATCGGAAATTGCGAGAGTGGCATTTCCGGTATGCGCGGTGACGTCGGGACGAGACGTGAGGGAAGATGATGTGAGCGGATCCAGTCACGCCGAAGAGAACATGCCGGGTGACCTGGGGCTCGATCATTTGTTCCGAGAGGAGGCCAGAGGAAAAGCGACAGGTGAGGAAGGGTCGGATAGGAGTGTCCAAGTTACTCTCACCAGTCCTCTAGGCATTGACCGCACCCGTCTAGGTGAGCTGCAAAGGGAAGAGTTTCCTGAGTTGGTACGGGAGGCTGAAGGAGGTCTCGCCGGACCCGAGTCACCAACTCACTTCTTCGTGGAGAAGGGAGTGTTAATGAGGCAGTGGAGACCGGTTAGGGAAGAAGCGGGTGATGATGTGCTGAGAGTGAGGCGTCAGGTGGTGATGCCGGCGCGGTACAGAAACGCGGTACTGAAGCTTGCACACTCAGTGGATCCCGCGGGTCACTTGGGAGTGACCAAGACTTTAAGCAGGCTTCGGGAACATTTTTATTGGCCGGGCATGGACGCGGATGTAAGAAGAATTTGCAAGACGTGTTTCCCGTGCCAGAGAGCGGGAAAGAACGTCCCTGCCATCCCGAAAGCACCTTTGGTTCCAGTTCCGGCGTTCGGCCAGGCGTTTGAACGCCTAATAATCGACGTCGTGGGACCACTACCTAAGACCAGAAAAGGGAATAATTACTTATTGACTATCATGTGTGCTTCGACGAGATTTCCAGAGGCGATCCCAGTGCGGAAGGTGACATCGAGATGCGTCATGGGACACCTTCAGCGGTTCTTTGCTTGGGTAGGTGTGCCCAAGGAGATCCAGTCCGACTGTGGAAGCGTTTTCCAGTCGAAGTGGTTTAGGCAAGCTATGGCAAGCTGGGGAATAGCCCAACTACGATCGTCTCCTTATAGACCTCAATCGCAGGGAGCGATTGAGAGGTTCCATTCCACTCTGAAGACCATCTTAAGGGTGTATTGTGCAGAACAGGGAGCGGAATGGGATGAGGCTGTCTGTCCAGCCCTGTTTGCGATCCGAGATGCTATTGTTGAGTCTCTGGGATTCTCTCCATTCCAGCTAGTGTTTGGACACGAGGTAAGGAGCCCGTTATCGATGCTGAAGGAGCAGTTGACGGCGGGGAAAACATTAGTGACAGTGGAAGAGTATGTGCGGAGATTCCACGAACGGTTGAAAACGGCGAAGGAGCTGGCTGCTGATCACCTGAAGACAGCTCAAGAGAAGATGTCGATCTGGTACGACAAGAAGGCTGTCCCGAGGGAGTTCGAGGCAGGAGCCAGAGTGATGATGTTGCTACCTGGGAGAGGTAGAGTGACGGAATCACGCTTTGGTGGTCCATACTCGGTTGTTCGCCGTGTGGGTCCTGTAAGTTATGAGATCAGTAAGCCGAATCGCCCTAACAAGACACAGGTATGTCATATCAATCGTTTGAAGCCATACTTCCCAGAGGAGCAAGAGAGTTCGGGAGTGAAGGGAGCAACACCGTCCCAGGAAGGGAAATTGGCTCTGTGTATGGAGATGAGCCAAGTGTTGCCAGCAGAGGAAAGAAAGTGGGCCCGTGCCGATGGTACACGCCTGTCAAACACAGAGAGTTTGGTACATCTAGAAGAGAGGCTGCGTCATCTGGATAAAGGGAAAAGGAGAGATCTAGTGACGCTGATACGAAGGAACAAGTCGCTCTTCACGGATGTGCCCCGACGGCACAAGAGTGTGGTGCACGAAGTGGACGTGCGCGGAGGAAAGCCAATCAAGCAGAGCGCTTATCGGGTGAGTCCTGAAAAGAGGAAGATCATGCGACAGGAGGTGGAATATTTGCTAGCGAATGATCTCGCTGAGCCCAGCAATGGTGAGTGGAGCTCGCCCTGTGTGCTGGTCAAGAAGAGTGATGGATCCTATCGTTTTTGCACCGACTATCGCAAAGTGAATTCCATAACCGTGTCGGATTCTCACCCGATGCCCCGAATAAGTGATTGCGTCGACCAAGTGGGAAACGCAAGGTTTGTTACCAAGGTCGATCTGCTGAAAGGATACTATCAAATCCCTTTGTCTCCGAGTGCGAGAAAGATCTCAGCGTTTGCTACTCCAGACGGATTGTACCAGTATAAGGTACTTCCGTTTGGTATGAAGAACAGCGGAAGTTGTTTTCAGAGGATGATGAACGAAGTGCTAAGAGGGATGGACGGTTGCGCCGTGTATATAGACGATATTGTGGTGTACGCCGATAGCTGGAAACAACACATGAGTCGACTGACGGAGTTATTCCAACGGTTGGAAGAAGCGAACCTGACGGTAAATCTGGCCAAGAGCGAATTCGGTAAGGCCCGATTAGAATACTTAGGTTTCATCGTGGGTCAAGGGAAGGTGACTCCGGTAGACCATAAAGTGAAGGCAATCAGAGAATATCCGAATCCCAGGACGAGAAAAGAATTGTTACGATATTTAGGGATGATCGGATACTACAGAGGATTTTGCAAGAACTTCTCGACAGTGGCACACCCTCTGACTGAATTGCTATCTAAGAACGTTAGATGGAGGTGGGGGGAAGCATGCCAGGAGTCCTTCGAGAAGACCAAGCAGTTATTAACCGAAGCGCCAGTGCTGATTTCGCCCGACTTCGAGTCGAACTTTATCTTGTACGTCGACGCTAGCGACGTGGGGATTGGAGCCATGTTAGCTCAAGAGAAGGACGGAGTTCACCGTCCAGTAGCATTCTACTCGAAGAAATTCGAAAAGTACCAGAGGGCTTATAGTACAGTGGAAAAGGAAGCCCTAGCCCTGATCCTGGCACTGAAACATTTCGACGTCTATGTGGGTGGAGGTACTAGACCGGTGCAAGTGTTCACCGATCATAACCCCTTGACGTTCGTGCACAGGATGAAGAACACGAACCAAAGGCTGACAAGATGGGCCCTACTGTTACAAGAGTACTGGCTAGAAATCAGGCACATTAAAGGAAGGGAGAATGTGGTAGCAGATGCCCTCTCCCGGATTCACTAACCGATATGACTCTTATTTTAAGGGGAGGGGTATGTTACGGTGCCCTCTCCTATCTCTTTCGTTGCCTGCTATAAGAGTCATATCGACTCTCCCTACAGGGAGAAACTTACATTATAAGTCTGTAGGTAAGGGAAAGAGGCGCCCGGATATAAATGAAAGAGTATCCCCTACTGCAGATATGACGTTTTGGAATGGACGCTAGCCGTGTGCGGATTGGGTGACTCGGGTCACGGGCGACCAATCAGAGCCCGCCGTGACGTCACCGAGTGTCCCGGGCGGCGCCAACGTCAGATTTGACCTGACAGCGAAGGGGAGAGGACGCTCCTCTGTCAGCTCTCAAGGATTGGAGGCTAAACAGGCCTTTCTCAGTGGATTAGAGCTAGCCATCGCAGCCCACCTGATATATAGGAGGCCCCGCGCTTCTGGGAAGCAAAAAGGAACCAAGTTGAGTGGGCAGAGAAGTGCCAAACTTGGAGAATTGTCGGTGACGACGCTGGGCGGCGACGCGTGACGTTGAGGGCCTGAAAGGTGTGGCGGGCAGGCATAGCTGTGACTGGGTCACATCCACTGAGGTTGTTAGAGGGACGACACCGTTCCTAGGACGAGGAGCAACGCCTTGTGGAAGGAACGTGTGTGTGAATATGCGATTAGCTCAGCGCCCATTGATGGACCAGGATTGGGATAGCTGAACCCCAGGGATTGGAACGGCGAAGACGCGAAGGCTTCACGACACCTGAGGACCTGTGGGAACGTTCCTGGATCACCGAGGATCGACTCAGGAAGCATAGGACCCTCACACCATCGAGGGACAGGCGTCGTGAGCCAAGGATTGTTAAGGTAGATCATTTTCCCTCCCATTACCCCTTTGTGAGAGTAGGCTAGATAGGCCATTATATTCACTTATATATGTGGAAATAGGATATTAATGCTTTAGTAGCAGAATAGGCTGCAGGGCAGCTTATGTCCAGGACTGTCAGAGAGGACAGTGTGTGTGGATGGCAGGACAGTGAAGAAGAGGAGCCGACGTGGTGAAGAGGCCCTTCTGTGAGAGAGTGTGTGACTCCTGTCTATCTGCCCAGTTGAAGGAGCCTGGAGAACGTGAGAGAAGAGTTGCTGACAATCTCCAGAGTTATTATTATTATTTTCATTTCCTTGTATCACTTGTAGTCATATGTGTGATCATGTATTCGTATCAGTAAATTCACACATTTTATTATTGTGTTTAGTGTGCCTCCATTATTATTTTCTATTGAGCATACACGAGGGTTATCATAGTACCATTTAGGGAACATTACGTTCCCTATAGAATTTCTTATTGCCTAGGGAGTGGCAAACAGCACAGATGATATAAAGTGTATCCTTAGCCATTCGCAGTACTAGTGCCTGAATGGGGGCAACTAATAACGTGGTGGCTAGAGAGAGGTAAAGCCACACGGACCTTCAAGG
>WNGS01032977.1:0-11229 GCA_020271785.1 Procambarus virginalis
CAGCAGGATAAATAAGATGATATTAACCAACCTACCAATGATTGCACTCCATCAATACACATGTATAGTAAATGCAGCTCTGGCATCTGGAATCTGCCCCACATACTTTAAGAATGCCACAATCAGATTAATCCCCAAGTCAGGTAAACCCCCAGCCCAAACTGAAAATTTCAGACCAATTTCCCTCCTCAAAGTAACAGGCAAAATATTCGAGAAAATAATCAATCAGAAACTTCTGAAGTACATGGAAGAGGAAGAGAAGTATAATACCAGCCAGCATGGGTTTAGAAACCGCAGAGGGGCCCATACAGCTATAGCCCTGATATACAAACATATAACCAATGCAATAATGCCAATGCAATTTTCGACAATGACTGTCGAAAAAATGTCAGTGTAATATAGTGCTAATAGACGTTTCGAAAGCCTTCGACAAAGTGTGGAACACAGGCCAAAAATATAAAATATCTGAGCTAGGACTCCCACTGACATTTACTGCTACGCTCTGCAGCTTTACAGACTACAGAACTGCTAGGCTCAATATCGGCAGCTACTTGGGTGATATAAAAGAACTGAAAAGTGGAGTACCACAAGGAAGCTGACTCTCTCCCCTCACTATTCAACATATATACAGCTGACCTACCCCAACCCCAACATGGAGAATACATCACATACGCTGACGATGTCACCCAAATAATATGCCAACAGGGACCATCAAAGCCGCTACCAGCCGACAAGACAAAGGCAGCAATTGAATTCATAAAGAACTTTGAAAAGCAATGGAAAATAAGCACAAATAAACCAAAGATCCAGCTATTGCCCGGCGCCTTCTTCTTGAAACCTATAATTGTTTTATAGACCTCTGCAATGGTTATGTGTTTTATAAAGTGGCAGTCATTGCGAATGTTGTTAAGGTCTATTGTTTGCGTCAGGAGTAGTGTTGCAGCTCTGTTATCGACTTGAGATGTAATTTCCCTTTCAATAATGGGGTAGAAGTTTAAATTTTCTTCCGGGTTTATCCTGAATGTTTTTCCCAAAACTTCCTGTTCTTGTTCTCTCTCCTCGTAGAGTTTATTACCTGAGGCGCCTATGATGTAGGGTGAGTTACCCATCAGGGTTTTTACTTTTTTCAAGAACTTTCCTGGGTTTCTGTAGTGAATTGTAGTGAACTTGAATTTCGCTTATTAGATCATCCCAATTTTTGGTGTACTCTGTTTGGCATAGATCTTGCAGCTCATCTTGTAGTTCCCTTTGTTGTATTTTGCTCCTCTCCGTCCACCCACTCTTCGTTATGAGTTATAAGAGATCTGGTTTACAGTGTTCTGAGTGCCTCAGTGGCTCGTGGTGTAGGAGCGTTATAGGATGAGCTACGGGGATATGATCGTAAGGTCGGTAAGGTCCTCATGATCGTAGACCGTAAGGTCTATAGCCAATCCTTTTAAATCTTGGCTCTGGACGCTCGAGTGCAGCCAATGAGTGCCAGGCACTACCTTAGAGAGCTCATCCCACTTAGGCCTCCTTGCTTACCCTGAGCCTCAACCAATGACCGCCGGCCCTATGCTTGTTCCTGCCCGGAAAGGTAGATTTGACTCCCGTAGGCTGGTACTAAAATATCTACACCGGGTGCCTGGTGAACGGACCATGCCTATTCCACTTTACATGTACCAGATATTGAGGAAACAGACCTCCTTGGTCGGCCCAAGGGTAACAGAAGAGCGAATGTAGTCCAGGAGTGAGGTATTTGTTTCCGACTGTCATGGTCGTGGTGGGAGGGAGGAGGGCTGGGTGAGAGGAAATAAGGAAAGGGGAAAAGAAGTTGGAAGGGGAAAATGGTCTGTTACAGTTTGACTGTTACACACTGATGGTGGTGTTCTGCTACCTGGTGTACACTGACGGTGGTGTTCTGCTACCTGGTGTACACTGACAGTGGTGTTCTGCTACCTGGTGTACACTGACAGTGGTGTTCTGCTACCTGGTGTACACTGATGGTGGTGTTCTGCTACCTGGTGTACACTGACGGTGTTGTTCTGCTACCTGGTGTACACTGACGGTGGTGTTCTGCTACCTGGTGTACACTGACAGTGGTGTTCTGCTACCTGGTGTACACTGACGGTGGTGTTCTGCTACCTGGTGTACACTGACGGTGTTGTTCTGCTACCTGGTGTACACTGATGGTGGTGTTCTGCTACCTGGTGTACACTGACGGTGGTGTTCTGCTACCTGGTGTACACTGACGGTGGTGTTCTGCTACCTGGTGTACACTGACGGTGTTGTTCTGCTACCTGGTGTACACTGACGGTGGTGTTCTGCTACCTGGTGTACACTGACGGTGGTGTTCTGCTACCTGGTGAACACTGACAGTGGTGTTCTGCTACCTGGTGTACACTGACGGTGGTGTTCTGCTACCTGGTGTACACTGACGGTGTTGTTCTGCTACCTGGTGTACACTGACGGTGGTGTTCTGCTACCTGGTGTACACTGACGGTGGTGTTCTGCTACCTGGTGTACACTGACAGTGGTGTTCTGCTACCTGGTGTACACTGACAGTGGTGTTCTGCTACCTGGTGTACACTGACAGTGGTGTTCTGCTACCTGGTGTACACTGACGGTGGTGTTCTGCTACCTGGTGTACACTGACATTGGTGTTCTGCTACCTGGTGTACACTGACAGTGGTGTTCTGCTACCTGGTGTACACTGACGGTGTTGTTCTGCTACCTGGTGTACACTGACGGTGGTGTTCTGCTACCTGGTGTACACTGACGGTGTTGTTCTGCTACCTGTGAACACTGACGGTGGTGTTCTGCTACCTGGTGTACACTGACGGTGGTGTTCTGCTACCTGGTGTACACTGACGGTGGTGTTCTGCTACCTGGTGTACACTGACGGTGGTGTTCTGCTACCTGGTGTACACTGACGGTGGTGTTCTGCTACCTGGTGTACACTGACGGTGGTGTTCTGCTACCTGTGAACACTGACGGTGGTGTTCTGCTACCTGGTGTACACTGATGGTGGTGTTCTGCTACCTGGTGTACACTGACAGTGGTGTTCTGCTACCTGGTGTACACTGACAGTGGTCTTTTGCTACCTGTGAACACTGACGGTGGTGTTATGCTGCCTGGTGTACTAATACTTGTGTTCTGCTACCTGGTGTACACTGACGGTGGTGTTCTGCTGCCTGGTGTACTAATACTTGTGTTCTGCTACCTGGTGTACACTGACGGTGGTGTTATGCTGCCTGGTGTACTATTACTTGTGTTCTGCTACCTGGTGTACACTGACGGTGGTGTTCTGCTGCCTGGTGTACTAATACTTGTGTTCTGCTACCTGGTGTACACTGACGGTGGTGTTCTGCTACCTGGTGTACACCGACGGTGGTGTTCTGCTACCAGGTGTACACTGACGGTGATGTTCTGCTACCTGGTGTACACTGACGGTGGTGTTCTGCTACCTGGTGTACACTGACGGTGGTGTTCTGCTACCTGGTGTACACTGACGGTGGTGTTCTGCTACCTGGTGTACACTGACGGTGGTGTTCTGCTACCTGGTGTACACTGACGGTGGTGTTCTGCTACCTGGTGTACACTGACGGTGGTGTTCTGCTACCTGGTGTAAACTGACGGTGGTGTTCTGCTGCCTGGTGTACACTGACGGTGGTGTTCTGCTACCTGGTGTACACTGACGGTGGTGTTCTGCTACCTGGTGTACACTGATGATGGTGCTCTGCTACCTGGTGTACACTGACGGTGGTGTTCTGCTACCTGGTGTACACTGACGGTGGTGTTCTGCTACCTGGTGTACATTGACTGTGGTGGTCTGCTACCTGGTGTACACTGACGGTAGTGTTCTGCTACCTGGTGTACACTGACGGTGGTGTTCTGCTACCTGGTGTACACTGACGGTGGTGTTCTGCTACCTGGTGTACCTGACGGTGGTGTTCTGCTACCTGGTGTACACTGACGGTGGTGTTCTGCTACCTGGTGTACACTGACGGTGGTGTTCTGCTACCTGGTGTACACTGACGGTGGTGTTCTGCTACCTGGTGTACACTGACGGTGGTGTTCTGCTACCTGTGTACACTGACGGTGGTGTTCTGCTACCTGGTGTACACTGACGGTGGTGTTCTGCTACCTGGTGTACACTGACGGTGGTGTTCTGCTACCTGGTGTACACTGACGGTGGTGTTCTGCTACCTGGTGTACACTGACGGTGGTGTTCTGCTACCTGGTGTAAACTGACGGTGGTGTTCTGCTGCCTGGTGTACACTGACGGTGGTGTTCTGCTACCTGGTGTACACTGACGGTGGTGTTCTGCTACCTGGTGTACACTGATGATGGTGCTCTGCTACCTGGTGTACACTGACGGTGGTGTTCTGCTACCTGGTGTACACTGACGGTGGTGTTCTGCTACCTGGTGTACATGACTGTGGTGGTCTGCTACCTGGTGTACACTGACGGTGGTGTTCTGCTACCTGGTGTACACTGACGGTGGTGTTCTGCTACCTGGTGTACACTGACGGTGGGGTTCTGCTACCTGGTGTACACTGACGGTGGTGCTCTGCTACCTGGTGTACACTGACGGTGGTGTTCTGCTACCTGGTGTACACTGACGGCGGTGTTCTGCTACCTGGTGTACACTGACGGTGGTGTTCTGCTACCTGGTGTACACTGACGGTGGTGTTCTGCTACCTGGTGTACACTGACGGTGGTGTTTTGCTACCTGGTGTACACTGACGGTGGTGTTCTGCTACCTGGTGTACACTGAGTGGTGTTCTGCTACCTGGTGTACACTGACAGTGGTGTTCTGCTACCTGGTGTACACTGACAGTGGTGTTCTGCTACCTGGTGTACACTGACGGTGGTGTTCTGCTACCTGGTGTACACTGACATTGGTGTTCTGCTACCTGGTGTACACTGACAGTGGTGTTCTGCTACCTGGTGTACACTGACGGTGTTGTTCTGCTACCTGGTGTACACTGACGGTGGTGTTCTGCTACCTGGTGTACACTGACGGTGTTGTTCTGCTACCTGTGAACACTGACGGTGGTGTTCTGCTACCTGGTGTACACTGACGGTGGTGTTCTGCTACCTGGTGTACACTGACGGTGGTGTTCTGCTACCTGGTGTACAATGACGGTGGTGTTCTGCTACCTGGTGTACAATGACGGTGGTGTTCTGCTACCTGTGTACAATGACGGTGGTGTTCTGCTACCTGTGAACACTGACGGTGGTGTTCTGCTACCTGATGTACAATGATGGTGGTGTTCTGCTACCTGGTGTACACTGACAGTGGTGTTCTGCTACCTGGTGTACACTGACAGTGGTCTTTTGCTACCTGTGAACACTGACGGTGGTGTTATGCTGCCTGGTGTACTAATACTTGTGTTCTGCTACCTGTGTACACTGACGGTGGTGTTCTGCTGCCTGGTGTACTAATACTTGGTTCTGCTACCTGGTGTACACTGACGGTGGTGTTATGCTGCCTGGTGTACTATTACTTGTGTTCTGCTACCTGGTGTACACTGACGGTGGTGTTCTGCTGCCTGGTGTACTAATACTTGTGTTCTGCTACCTGGTGTACACTGACGGTGGTGTTCTGCTACCTGGTGTACACCGACGGTGGTGTTCTGCTACCAGGTGTACACTGACGGTGATGTTCTGCTACCTGGTGTACACTGACGGTGGTGTTCTGCTACCTGGTGTACACTGACGGTGGTGTTCTGCTACCTGGTGTACACTGACGGTGGTGTTCTGCTACCTGGTGTACACTGACGGTGGTGTTCTGCTACCTGGTGTACACTGACGGTGGTGTTCTGCTACCTGGTGTACACTGACGGTGGTGTTCTGCTACCTGGTGTAAACTGACGGTGGTGTTCTGCTGCCTGGTGTACACTGACGGTGGTGTTCTGCTACCTGGTGTACACTGACGGTGGTGTTCTGCTACCTGGTGTACACTGATGATGTGCTCTGCTACCTGGTGTACACTGACGGTGGTGTTCTGCTACCTGGTGTACACTGACGGTGGTGTTCTGCTACCTGGTGTACATTGACTGTGGTGGTCTGCTACCTGGTGTACACTGACGGTAGTGTTCTGCTACCTGGTGTACACTGACGGTGGTGTTCTGCTACCTGGTGTACACTGACGGCGGGGTTCTGCTACCTGGTGTACACTGACGGTGGTGCTCTGCTATCTGGTGTACACTGACGGTGGTGTTCTGCTACCTGGTGTACACTGACGGCGGTGTTCTGCTACCTGGTGTACACTGACGGCGGTGTTCTGCTACCTGGTGTACACTGACGGTGGTGTTCTGCTACCTGGTGTACACTGACGGTGGTGTTCTGCTACCTGGTGTACACTGACGGTGGTGTTCTGCTACCTGGTGTACACTGACGGTGGTGTTCTGCTACCTGGTGTACACTGACGGTGGTGTTCTGCTACCTGGTGTAAACTGACGGTGGTGTTCTGCTGCCTGGTGTACACTGACGGTGGTGTTCTGCTACCTGGTGTACACTGACGGTGGTGTTCTGCTACCTGGTGCACACTGATGATGGTGCTCTGCTACCTGGTGTACACTGACGGTGGTGTTCTGCTACCTGGTGTACACTGACGGTGGTGTTCTGCTACCTGGTGTACATTGACTGTGGTGGTCTGCTACCTGGTGTACACTGACGGTGGTGTTCTGCTACCTGGTGTACACTGACGGTGGTGTTCTGCTACCTGGTGTACACTGACGGCGGGGTTCTGCTACCTGGTGTACACTGACGGTGGTGCTCTGCTATCTGGTGTACACTGACGGTGGTGTTCTGCTACCTGGTGTACACTGACGGCGGTGTTCTGCTACCTGGTGTACACTGACGGTGGTGTTCTGCTACCTGGTGTACACTGACGGTGGTGTTCTGCTACCTGGTGTACACTGACGGTGGTGTTTTGCTACCTGGTGTACACTGACGGTGGTGTTCTGCTACCTGGTGTACACTGACAGTGGTGTTCTGCTACCTGGTGTACACTGACGGTGGTGTTCTACTACCTGGTGTACACTGGCGGCGGTGTTCTACTACCTGAGGTACAAGGTAGGTGGTGTTTTGCTATATGGTGTACAATGTGTACAATGTACTGTTACTTAATGTCCAATGAAAGAGGTGTACAGTTCTCGATATAAAATTACAGTTTTCTATGAATACCTTGTGTATAATGGCTATGAACAGTTACTCTGTGTTCAGGGACTGTGGTGTACACTTACCTTGTGTACAATGACTATCCTGCATACAACAGTAGTGTACAATTGCTCTGTGAACAATGGCAATATACAGTTACACTGTGTACAAAGAGCGATGTACAGCTACACTGTGTACTAAGAGCGATGTACAGCTACACTGTGTACAAAGAGCGATGTACAGCTACACTGTGTACTAAGAGCGATGTACAGCTACACTGTGTACAAAGAGCGATGTACAGCTACACTGTGTACAAAGAGCGATGTACAGCTACACTGTGTACTAAGAGCGATGTACAGCTACACTGTGTACAAAGAGCGATGTACAGCTTCCCTGTGTACAAAGGTGTACGAGGTCAGTTCTGTACCTTGTAGACATTAGGGTTCTTGACCTCATCCGTGAGAACATCACAGGCAGTGTACAGGTCGTTCAGCATTTTGACGATCTTGGACGCTCCTTCGATGTCTGTGTGTCGTGAACAATATTCGGTGAACCCTACGATACCTGCAACGAAGACCCGTGAACAGTACACTGAGAATCTTACAATACATGCATGGTAAAGTAGTGAACAATATTCCGTGAATTTTACAATACCCGCGAGGAACATCACTGAAGAATACACAGTGAATTTTACGATACCTGCAACAAATGCCAATAAACGTGAGAGAATTATCGATTAACAATACATATGCGATGATAGAAAACATGATAGAATCTATATTTGTATTACAAGTATCGTAATGGATTATTACGACTGTACCACAAGCGACTTAATGGATATCGTTCCTTGGCTAATCTATCTGAAGATCATAAATTAGCAACAATAGACTTCGCATCTTTTGGTTCATTATCAATATTATACATTCAACAGGTTATCTATTAAATTAGTCAGAAGAAGAATAAAATGCAATAAATACATCCTTCAAGAATTCGCATACAAGAATGCTGTATTTTCCTTTGAATAATGACTTCCAGTCAACTGGAAGACATCATTCAGTTTATAATGTCCAACGATTCCAGTCTACTGTACAGGGATTGCGTGCGCTACCGCCAGAGGGAGCAGAAGTATCGGCTGCTCGCTCCAGGCGTGGGTGTCCCCAACTTGTGTCTGGTCGTTGGTGTGGTGGTTGGTTGGGACCTTGTACCCGGCGTGCTCTATGTGATGGGGGGACCCTTGACCCCCGTGCTGAGGGCTCAGTCAGTTGGCTTTAGAGTATTCCGGCAATGTGGATTACCCTGCTGTGGAATGGACACTGTTTGATGTGCTGGGTACCGACGTGGGTGCCGTGTGTTGTGTGGAACTGTTGCTGAAGCATAGGGCGGTGGTGAAGTTCTCCACTGGCGAGGACTACCGGGTGCTTCTGAGCCGATTTGAAGGGCGCACTTTCCAGTTGACGGTCCTGCTGGGTAGGTTGTTATTTCCGACTGCAGTGGCGCTTCCATCTACGTCAGTATACATGGTGCCAATATTGAAATCCCAGAGGACTTGTTAAGAAGGACAGTTTGGAAAGGTAGTGAATGTGAGGATGAATGTTATACCCTCCGGTCGCTTGAAGGGAGTACTCAACAGCATCTGGACGCTGGAGATGGGGCTATGATCTGACATCCCATCCTCTGTCAGGCTGATGTGGTACTACGTCCGTATTTATTACGTACGGCAGCCGCGGACTTGTCTCCGTTGTGGGTTATCGAGCCACATGGCTGCAGGGTGCTCCACGGGCGCCGTCGACCACGCTAATCTATTCCGCGAGGAGGACTTCCCCCCCATTGATTGTGGACAAGGCTCCGAAAGATGGTGGTGTGGGTGTGCCCTTGGATGGCGTGCGTGTAAGTAGTGAGGTTGCAGCTAATGAGGATCGGATGCCGGGTGCCGTGCCGTCGTTATCTGCATCTTCTGCGGTTGCCATGAGTGCTGACGGTGTGGGTGTGGTTCGGCGGGTCACCCTTCCCCTTCCTCACACTTCTGCGGCTGCTGTGCCTTGTTCTCCCATGGTTCACGTTTCGGCTTGCTCGCCTCTTCTGCCTGACGTGCAAGTGGAGTGTGATGGGTTGCAGCCTCCTGTTGTGTTTGGGCCAACTCACAGTCGGCCCACAGAGAGTCCACGCAGGTCGTGGACTTTCTGCGTCACTCGGGAGTCAGATTCTGTGGCAGTGGAGAGCTCGAATGACCTGTGTGCTGACCCTAAGCGCTCGCGGCGCTGTTCATCTGTTTTCGCCTTGGACGGTCCCACCTGGACGGACGTGGGGGATTTTGTGAGCTTCGGTGGTCTCGGAGGTGGTGTTGGTGGCGGATGTCCACGCGACGGTAGCGGGTGCAGGTGTGGGGAGCTCTGTGTTGGTTTCTGTGTCCCCCTCCTCGCCCTGTGCCTCCTGATGTAGGCTCCCCGAAGTGGGAGGTGGTGTGGCCTGTGGACTCGTGGTATTCCTTAAGATGGTCGACGAGAGGGCTTTGCGCCTGTGCCTGGTGCCCGGCAATCTGTTACGAGTTAGGGCCCTGTGGTGTCGCCCCCATCCCGGGGGATGGGAGTGGCCTCGTTGGAGGCTCCGTATCGGTTGTTTATGAGGAGTCTGGACCCAGTCTGGGGTGTCGGGGTGTGGCCGGTTCCCTGGTGCTCGTTTACCGTGTGAATACCCAGCATGAAGATTATCTTGAGATGATTTTGGGGCATAGCGTCCCCACGGCCCCGTCCTCGATCCGGTCTCCTTTTTGGCGTACGGTCCTCGACCAGGCGTACTGTCTGCGGTTTCCGGAGAAGGATTATCCGCATAAATGTGTGAAAGCATTGCCTTCTCACGTATGTCCCTTGCCTTTGGCATACTGATGTGTTTCGATTGCTTTTTTTATTGTCAGGCCTTCAGGCTTTTTGATTGTTCATTTGTAATATTTGTAACGTGTGATGCTTTTGTGTCCGTTTTGGGCTGACTTGTGTATTTGTCTTTTTGTTTGAGCCTGTTGCTATGTACTTTTGTATTTATATGTTTTCGTGTATTTGTTTGGGTATGGTTTGGGGATTATTGTTTTATTCCTTTATAATTTGTAGTTTTGTTGTTGGTTTCTTTTTTGTGTTTGTTTTTATGGTATTTATGTAGCATGCTTTCGCATGTAAATATAAACAAAATTAAAATAAAATAATAAAATATACTGTACAGTTTATACTGTACATTTATTACATTATACTATACATTTATTGACCATAATTCCGTATTTCGCGGCATATTCAACACAATATTTCTGAAGCATATTTTGCGGAAATTATATTTTGGAAATTATACGTTTCATCACATATTTATTCTAAAAGATTTCTCGTGGTTTTATAGGGTGAAAACATATGATTTTCTTCACATGAATACAATATATATTGGTTGCTAATGAACCACAAATTCATACAAAAAATACACATTCAAGCATACAAATTTGAATAACAATTAGTATATATATATTGCCGACTGATACTACATCTGTCTACAACCTCCTTCTCCTCGCTCGTTTGTTTTGTAATGGCTCGTAACGCTGTTAGCGAGTGCATAAGTGTCTGCGCAGGTTAACGACGCGGCCAACTCATTTACTCGTTAATTTGTTTACTGCGCTTACTCCCAATTATAAGGCCACGATAAATGGTTTGTAATTGTATTCGACTTAGTATGAACAAGTTTGTATTGAGAATTCTAACATTTGTGATATTTTAGTTATTCACGATTTCTTACCAACCCTTTGCATGGTATGTGGTGTATGGCGTGTATGATATGTGGAGTATGGTTTGAATGTCTGGTATGTGGTGTTATATATGTCGCATATTAAAGGTGTAGAATGGTATGCTCATCTCATCAGCAAACATTATGATCTTACGGGGCTATTCATGCCCGTGCCACCTCTCGGATGGCTTAATCTTCATCAATCAATCAATCACTCTGACCTGTACACCTGAACATACCCGTACAAAATACTCACAGCTATATACATAGGCTAATGTCTTATACAGCCATACACATAGGCGAAAGTGTTATAATAGAATTCAAACA
>WNGS01032988.1:0-10081 GCA_020271785.1 Procambarus virginalis
CAAAGTCAGGGTTAGGGGGCATGGGTAAACTGAGCAAAGAGGAGGAAAGGAAGCGGAGAACAGACCCGAGTTGCAGGCGGGGTCCGGAGGAGGAAGAGGAGAAAACGGGGAGGAGCAGTCAAGGACAGCAGTAGAAGAGGGGGAGAGAAAGAGGGGGAGGGTGGTGTCTGTGTATAGCTGAGATAGTCTTGGTAGTAGGTTGATGTAAAGTCATTCTGGTTACTGACTTTAATACTTAAAACGATTACATGACTATAGAGTAGCTCCCAAGCTGGCAGGCGTCCTGTACGCTGTTTACCTTCTCTCTATGGCGTCCAGCCGCCGCACATAGAAACGGATGGTACCATTTTCTGTGAACATGACATCCCTCCTGTTTCTTTAAAAAGAATGAATACAGGATGTCTACCATGCTTGTAGCACAAAGCAAAGTTATTGACACAAAGTAAGTTATTAACATATCAAGAGATATTGCATACATTTAACATTAATTAAGCACACAAAGAATTTAAACAACAATCTTTACCACAAAGGATTTCAATGTTAAAAATACATATGCAATGTTAAACAAACATGAAAGAAACTGTAATACAAAGTTACAAAATATTGAATGAGAGATCTGCATTATTCAAACAATATTAAATTTAGTTTAGCATAATAAGTAAATACTTTGCATTACATGGAAACACAATTAATCATCAAATCGTGTAGGGCGTTTAACATGACGTTTAGAGAGTCCTTAAATACAAGAATATCCCTCGATGAATTGTTATCGAGTTATAACTCATTTTTCTTTTTCTTTTGCACGACTTTGCACTTCATCATTTCTACACTAGTGGAATCACTTTGAAATAAGCCATATTACGTGTTATACTATGATCTCTATTACTCGCTGTTACCATAGTTCCTTTTACACTAATCACTTTATATGGTTTTGTATCATACGGCATATCTAGCTTTCCCTTTTTTTTCTTTTAACGAGAACAGTATCTCCAACCTTTATGAATTGTTCCTTTGCACGTTGATCATGAGCAATTTTCATTTTGCCTTGGCTAGTGCATCCTTCTGAGCGAGACGATCGTTACCTTGGCTGGCATGACAGGTAGTGCGATCCTCATAGGACGTCCAAATAAAAGTTCGCCAGGCGACTTGCCCAGTGTTCCATGCGGTGTTGCACGGTAGTTCCTGAGAAAAGCATACATAGCTTGTTTCCAGGATCGTCCTTCGGCATGAGCACAGCGTACCGCTTTCATGAGAGGTTGCATGAATCTCTCGACTTCTCCATTTGCTTGAGGATGTAGTGGCATCACACGGCGGTGTTTGAATCCAATATGCTCAGCAAAGTTGACAAAGTCTTGTCCATTAAATGGCGGTCCATTGTCCGTCTTGACAACTTCAGGAATGCCAAAGTTTGAAAAGATCTTGTCGAGTTCGGGATGACAGCCTTTGCAGATGTGGAAGTGATGATTTCTACTTCTGGATAACGTGAGTGATCATCAATGACTACCATCAAGTACTCTCCAGTTGGTAGCGGTCCACAGAATCCATCGATACTTCCATCCATGGTGCAGCAGGTAGTGGTGAAGGTTGTAGAGGTGTTGGTCTTGAAGTATCCACTGCAGCTTGGCAAGGGACACAGGCATCATGCATGTCCTTAGCTTGACGATCAATGCCAGGAAACCACACCTTTTCTCGTAGCAGCTGTTTGGTCCTTACAAGACCTTGGTGTCCTTGATGTGCAAGCTTCAGAGCACGTTGCTGGAGAACAGCTGGAATGACGATACGAGTACCTCGCAGCACGGTGTCGCGTTGTTGCGTAACACTTAATTCTGTCTGGATGCGTTCAAGTGCTTTGAATGCATCTTGGTCAACTCCTGAGGGTGGGATGCGTGGAAACTTTTCTTAGTCAATGCATCCACTGTTGCTTGCAGAGTTGGGTCCTCTAGGGTTGCAGTACGGATTTCATCAAGAGTGAGAGCCTTAGGGACTGCATCACAGGTTACAGAGTGTACATATTCCTCGGCAACTTGCTGATGCTTGGTGATGGTGTGAAACTGTTGGCAGGATGTCGACTGATGTAATCAGCGGGATTGCCTGCACCGGCTTGTATTTCACCGTAAAGTTATATGGTTGCAGACGAAGAGCCCATCTCTCAATACGAGCTGGTGGTTTGGACTTTGGATTATTGAAGATGGTCTCCAACGGTTTGTGGTCAGTGACTATCGTGGTGAAGGGTGCACCAAGCAGATACACATTGAAGTGTTCACAGCCCCATACAAGAGCAAGAGCTTCCTTCTCTGTCTGACTGTATCGTTGCTCAACATCTGTGAGAGAACGGCTGGCGTAGGCAATTACTACTCTGGAATCTGGTTGACCAGGTTTGTGTTGGGCTAAAACAGCACCTAAACCAACAGGACTAGCATCCACCGTTAACTCAGTGTCCATTGATGGATCAAAGTACGCAGCAGTCGCATTCTCTACAAGTGCATCTTTCACAGCATCAAATGCATTTTGCTCGATATCGCTCCAGTACCACGATGCATTTTTCTTCAGGAGCTCACGTAGAGGCTTCGTAATGGTAGCAAAATCTGGAATGAAGCGAGAACAGTAGTTTGCCATTCCCAGAAAACTATTTACTTCAGTGGATGTTGAAGGAGGTGCAGCATTCTTGATATCTGCAACTTTCTTAGGATCTGGAGACAGACCTTTGTCACTAAGTACATGTCCAAAGAATTCAATTTTATGTTGATTGAACTCACACTTTGCTCGGCTTAGCGTCAAATTCTTTAATCATTGCAGCCAGGTATTGCAAGATACCTGGCTGCAATGTCAGCCAGGTATCTTGCAATACCTGGCTGATGATGTGCTGGAATACCTCAGCAGCACTGTTAATACCAAAACTCAGGCGCTTGTACCAACACAGACCTCGATGTGTCGTAAACGTTGTGATGAATCGACTCTCATCATCAAGTTCAAGCTGATGATAGCCCTTGTTTAAATCTAACTTGCTGAATACAGTTGCACCATTCAAGCGGTAAATCATATCATCTACAGTGGGTGTAGGATGGCGTTCACGCATTATTGCCTTGTTGGGAACACGCATGTCTACATAAATGCGTATCTCGTCTGGATTCTTTGGCTTTGGTGGAGTGACAATTGGGCTTACCCATGGTGTTGGGCCTGTTACTGGTTCAATGATATCTAGTTCTATCAGCCTATCCATTTTGGCATCGACTTTCTTGTGAGTATGGAATGGTTGTCGGCGATGTGGTTGGGCAACTGGAATTACATCTGGGTTGATATGCAGATGTACCTTGCTATCAGTATAACAACCTATGGATTTAAAGCGATCAGAAAATTCAGCAACAATAGCATCAACATTGTTTGCAGATTCCACTGCTACAGCATTTGAAAGCTGAAGTAGCCCCAATTTGGTTGAAGTCTTGTAACTGATTAGAGACTCCTTTGCATTCCTAACAACATGGAATGTAGTAATGAGCATTGCACTCTTTGACTTAATCTCTGCAGTGAACGTTCCAATCACTGGTAAGGCTACCTTTGATGCATAGGCAGTGGCTTTACCATTATAGTTTTCAAGCTTTGGGAACTGTTTTTTTAAATTTTTCATAGTGGCACTCAGCAATGGTGTCAATGTTTGATCCAGTGTCAATGAGATTTTTGAGACAAATGCCAGCAATGTATACTATAGTCTCTGGGTTGTTTGGAAGATCATTCCATTCTGTGATTGATTGTACTCCATAAATATAATCACATTCACTGTCATCTGAGACTGGTTGTAATGAAATGTTGTCTTGTACATTATTAACATTCTTGATTTGAGGTGCAATATTGTGTTTGCCACCTCGACTCCTATGACTTGATCCTCGTACATTGCTTTTATTTATTGATTTTGGTTTCTTTAGTGCGGAACGACACAAAGCACCAAAATGACCTAGTTTTCTACACTCATAGCACTTCTTACCTTGTGCAGGACAAACATTACCTTGGTGTGGGTAATCTCCTCCACAATTGTAACATTTATTTATTGTTGACAACCTCTGATGTGAGTCGTTGTGATTGCTTGAGTCTTGTTCCATGACTCCAGTTGTGATGTGGTTCTCAGCTCAATTTAATGTTAGGTTTGGCATGATATCTTCTTTGATCATGGTGTCCTCCCTGAACCTTACATACCTCATCACTTAGTAATAGTGACGGAACTGTTGTTGGCACTGCACTCCATGACACGAGCATCACGTGCAGCATCTTCCATTCGACGAGCCATATCCAGTATCTTGGTAAGATAACTTTCATCATCAACAAGTTCTAGAGCTCTTCGACGGAGACGTGTAGATGTGCATGTTTCAATTATTTGCTGTTTGATTTCTTTGTCAACATCAGCAAACTCACAATGGGCTGCTAAACCCTGCAGACGTGTGTGCTATTGATCCACAGTTTCATTAGAGAGTTGTTTTGCTCTCCTGAAATGCATAATTTCCATGGTAGTATTTTGTCTTGGTTTGAAATGTTCAGTTAATTTGGCTTTGGCAATGTCATAATCTTTGGCACCACCAGTGTCTTTCAGTGTATCAAAGATGTCACAAACTCTATCACCTGCATAATGAAGTAGAAAGGCACGCTTTCTTTCAGCACTTTTGATGTCAGAAACTATCAACAAATTTTCAAACCTTTTAAGCCATTTGATCCACCTTTGTGACAAGTTTGTCTGGTCACAGTTGGGATCAAATGCAGGAAACTGAGGTATATTTGCCATTTTTACTGAATAAATGTAAACTTATCACTTAAAATGTTCCTCAGAATATATAACACTTACTGCACTGTATATGTTATTTAAGAATTCACTGTAATTACTTTAATTTTGCAAAGCACACAAGCATTTTAATGCAAAAGTTCACAACAGTGCACAACACAGCAGCAACTGATTTCTTACCTAGCCCTTGTGTACATGTGTTGTTACTCCTACTCACAGCAGCACAGCAGTTGTTAGCAGTTGGTACAGCATTTGTCAGCAGTTGGTACAGCAGTTGGCAGCAGTTGGCACAGCAGTTGGCACAGCAGTCAGTTCACAGCGTGAAGAATTTTGTAGCACGAAGCGTCGTTTCGTAACCAAAACATCGGGTCTTGTACACAGCATCAAAGCGTCGTTTCGTACACAGCGTCGGCAGATTCCTCTATACACAGCTTCAGTCAGTACAGCTTGGGTAGCACACAGCATTGGCCAGCACACAGCAACGGCCAGCACACAGCAACGATCGGCACGAAGCATGGGGTAGCATACAGCATCGGGTATGGTGCTCACAGCTCACAGCTTCTCCTTCCTCCTCCGGGCGTGAGGCAGCATGCTTCTTCCTTGTGTTTTAAGAACAAATACCTGCGTTCCCAGTTCATCCTCATCGCCAATGTGGTATCTGCGTATAGCTGAGATAGTCTTGGTAGTAAGATTGATGTAAAGTCATTCCTGGTTACTGACTTTAATACTTAAACTGATTACATGACAATAGTAGCTCCCAAGCTAGTAGGCGTCCTGTACGCTCTGTTTACCTTCTCTCCTGGCGTCCAGCCGCCGCACATAGAAAACGGATGGTACCATTTTCTGTGAACATGACAGGAGCAGACCTCAGCAAGGGCAGCAACTAAGAGGGAAGCAGGTGCCAAAGAAACCTCCATAGCAGGAACGAGGGGTGCAACCACTGAAATAGGAGGGGAAGGAGCAATAGAGCCAGTCGTATGGGCCGAGGAAGAAAGCGAAGCCTTCTTAACCACTGGGGAGGAGGAAGGAGAGGAGCCAGGCTTATGCTTCTGACTTAGAGACCGATGTCCCAGCAACAACGTACCGGGCAACGGATTCCAGAGTCTCAACAGAAGCTGAACGAGAGCACACACGACGGCCGTTAGGAGAGTGATGGACATCCGCCTGCACCGACAGGCGGCGGGGAGAGTCAATAGATGGAGGAGAAGGATAGGAAGGAGGATCGGAGGGAGACGAGGAAGATGACACAGGAGACATGACAGACCGGTTAGAAAGAAGGGGAACCCCAGACAGAGGACCAGGAGGGGGACCCTTCGGGACAGAACTCAAAGGAACAGAGGAGGGGGCAGTGGGCGTATCAGGGTCCAAGGCCCGGAAGCGGTTGCGTCTGAGGAAGGTGGGAAGGACGAGGAGAGGAAGAGAGCAACACACGAGCATAAGAGATGTTAGCATAAGGCGGGAACTGGTGAACCCGGCGCCTCGCCTTGGGAAAAGATAAACGCTCCCGGTGCTTAAAGTTGAGGACGGCTGCGTCAAGCTTGTAATGGATACAGGCACGGGAGAAGGTAGGATGGGTCTCACTGCAGTTGAGGCAGTGAGCTTTGGGAGAATGGCACTCCGACTTAGTGACCTTCACCCCTACACAAAGGACAGAGAGAGACAGTCCCAGAGCAGAGGAGAACACCATGCCCAAACCTCCAGCACTTGTTACGAAGCCGAGGAGAAGGAATATACTCCTGGACAGAGCACCTGGCACCAGCAAGAATGACAGAGGATGGAAGGGTCCTACCATCAAAGGTGATCTTCACAACTCGAAGGGGTTGACGGCGACGACCACGAGGGGGACGAGTAAACGAGTCTACCTGGAGGACAGAATGGCCTTGGGCATCAAGAATATGCCGAATGTCATCATGGCAGTCCTGCAGATTCTAAACACCGGTTGCAACATGGGGCGGGAGGAGAATAGTGCCAACACTGGCATTCAACCAAGCGTTCTTTGAGACCCGAACAGGGATCTCGCCAAGGCAGGATAAGGCAGCCAAGCGGGAAGCTGCATCCTGAGGAGCAGCAGCAACTACACATGTACCGAGGCGAGTGGGGTTGAAGGTAACAGACGCATCCACGGAATCAACGAGATGCCGATGGAGGGAGAAATCGTCAGGAGACGCAAAATCAAGAGGGAGGAGATCAAAGTATTTGGCCCATGAAGCAGGACCAAACAAGGCCTGACACGCATCAGCACAGGAAAGAAACGAGCGAGTGCGACTGTGGCGCAGACGGAGTTGAGAACCCCCAGAGAGAGAGAGGTGTCAAAAGGCGCAGTAGTCACAACGAGAGACTTAGCCGCACCAGGGGACGAAGTGGTGGTCACTGAGGGCTGGAGGCTCGACCCAACCACAGAGGGAGGGAGGGGAGCTGGGAGAAGAAGTCAGGATGGTCAAAGGAGGAGCAAGGTCGGGGCCCAACGCAGTGGGGGCTACAGAGCCTGGTCTTCCAATACAGGCCGACTCGGGGCTTGGTCGCCCACCCCACGAGCCTGAGAGGGTACCACTTTCGCGCTTAGCGGACTAGCGTTAGAGTCCAATCTTTTTCTCCTGATTATGCTTAGCCGACGCACCCTCTAGTCCAACGATAAAATATTTGTATAAATTTCATTTTCTATCCGATTTTGTTGGGGATAGTTTAGAAATGTTTGCCATGATATTTACGTTTTTTCTAATAACCGAAGAGCTTATTAAAGAAAACGGCATGGCATTGAATCCTCTTGGTATAACAATTGTATGGCGCCGATATGCCGCCGCGGGTAACACTTCAGCCACTTCCAACTGTCTTGTGGGTTGGTTGCGACATTGATTCTATATTTATATGCATACGTCCGTATAGAGAATTTTATTGCGGTTCCAATGATACCATAATCAATGATGTAGGATAAATGTGGTCATCGCAATCATTAAGAGAGTGGAAACATTTGTTGCTGTTTGGCGCTCTCGCCAAGTGATCGCAATAGATTTTTATTTGGTGTTGATATTCCTTGTGCTTTGGCAGTATTTTATATGTATGTTCTTATAGAGAATTCTATTGCGAACACAGTGATACCAAATTTAAATACGTAGGTCTACAATTAGTGTCAGGACAGTAAAAAGAGTATACACTTTTCGCTCGTACCGCTTAAGCGCGCGAGACGCCCAAAGCACACGGTAAGTTTTTTTATGCTTCCCAGAAAGCGCTAAAGTGTTAAGGTGGCGTTTGTGGGGTGTATACTCACGACGCACCCCTAGGGAGCCCCGGCATGATCGGCGCTAGCTTCCTGTTGGGTGTCCTGCCTCTAATTGTGACTCCATGGTGGGTATGGGGGCACATTCGTGGATGAATTTCTTTCTCTTCGTCTTTATGTCGATGAATGTTTCTGTTGTACCACTTTAGCGCTTTCTGGGAAGCATAAAAAAACTTACCCTGTGTGCTTTGGGCGTCTCGCGCGCTTAAGCGGTACGAGCGAAAAGTGTATACTCTTTTACTGTCCTGACACTAATTGTAGACCTATGTATTTAAATTTGGTATCACTGTGTTCGCAATAGAATTCTCTATAAGAAATACATATAAAATACTGCCAAAGCACAAGGAATATCAACACCAAATAAAAATCTATTGCGATCACTTGGCGAGAGCGCCAAACAGCAACAAATGTTTCCACTCTCTTAATGATTGCGATGACCACATTTATCCTACATCATTGATTATGGTATCATTGGAACCGCAATAAAATTCTCTATATGGACATATGCATATAAATATAGAATCAATGTCGCAACCAACCCACAAGACGGTTGGAAGTGGCTGAAGTGTTACCGCGGCGCATATCGGCGCCTATACAATGTTATACCAAGAGGATTCAATGCCATGCCGTTTTCTTTAATAAGCTCTTCGGTTATTAGAAAAAAACGTAAATTTCATGGCAAACATTTCTAAACTATCCCCAACAAAATCGGATAGAAAATGAAATTTATACAATATTTTATCGTTGGACTAGAGGGTGCGTCGGCTAAGCATAATCAGGAGAAATGATTGGACTTTAACGCTAGTCCGCTAAGCGCGAAAGTTTTAAATTAAGAACCGTCAGTCCGTCGAGATTTGGTTCAGTGACGAAAGGGGGATTGACAATAAAAGGTTCCCTCCCTCAAGACATTAGGTACTACAGTTCTATGGGTGCAAGAGTATGCCTCCTCAAGCACCTGGGCATCAAAATAGAAGTAGTCCAAAGGAATAACCAAAACAAGCAAAAGGTCGGCAGGAAATGACAAGCAGATATGAGAAGAGGGGGAGAGAAAAACGAAACAGAAGGAAAAGGAAAAGTAGTTCAGCATAATTAGAGAGGACAGCAGCAGGAGCACAAGGCCACAAAAGGACAGGGACTGTCCAAGGAGCATCACACTCCGGCAGCCACCCACTAAGCCCCCCTGACGACATCAATGGGCTGAACAGGTAGGGGGGTTTTTCAAGAGTAGATTGGCCGTTTTTTGGTTTTATAATAATCATCAATTGTATATTCTGATTATTGTCTGTAGGGATAACATTCCTATCAACATATCCTTCAGGACCTTTCCTCCATTTTATGAGCCGTCGAAAAGAAGTCCGTAAAATAGTCTAATAGGGGTACAAGTGTTATGTTGATTGACTATTCAGAGGTTGCATGGCGTTTCACCTTTCTTTTTATGATGTCTTCAACGAAACCGTTAGAGAAAGCCGTTGTTGACTAAGACGTGCTTACCCTACAGAGTTCGTCATCGACGTCCTTCCACCCTGAGTTGTGGCTGAGAGCACGGTCGATGTAAGCATTGACAACGCTCCACTTGTTCCTGTCAGAGCAGTCACTATGGCACTGAGGCACATTCCTATGTTAGTTTCCTTGTGTAGACTGCAGTGTGAAAGCCTTCGCTTCTTTCCATGACTGATACATCCAGAAAGGCAGCTTCCCATTATTCTCATCTCGTAAGTGAAATTCAACAAAGAATTTCGCTAAATGCCTCCTTCAGCTTGCAAACATCTGGCATCAGGTACCTGCACAAAATATCAACATACATGCAGCATATGAAGGGTTTCAAGTCCATGTCAACTAAGACCCTCTGCTCGATGGTTCCATGTAGAAGTTCGCAAACAGGACACTTAGGGGAGAACCCATGGTCGACCCCATCTACTGCTTATACATGTGCCCATCTGGGCTCAAGAAGGGTTGCCTCTTTAGTGCAGGCTTGGTGTAGTTCCTCAGTGTGTTTTCTGGCATGTCAAGAGGAGTGCAAGGCGGGTCACGATTCACTCTGT
>WNGS01033003.1:0-13858 GCA_020271785.1 Procambarus virginalis
GAATGGTCCCCAGGACTATATGCAACTGAAAACTCACACCCAGAAGTGACTCGAACCCATACTGCCAGCAGCAAAGCAACTGGTATGTACAGGACGCCTTAATCCGCTTGACCATCACGATGAACATAGGGAAGTGTTAGCCGAAGCTATTTGAACCACTTCCCCGCTGGCACTCGGATGGTAATCTTGGGCATTCAGGCTTGTGCGCAATTGTGTTCCAGTTGAGTATAGTTTACAATCATCAGCAGATTTCCTAGAATTAATCAAACCTACTCAGCCCGATGGAATTATTGCTTCCCTGGACGTCGAATCCATATTTACCAACGTCCCAGTCGACACAACCATAGGAATGATACTGGACAGAGTATACAGAGACGAGAGCACCCCAAATTAGACATACCTGAGCCACACTTGAAGAGTCTTCTCGAAGCATGTACAAAGGAAGCCCCTTTCATCAGTCCACAAGGAGACATGTATCTACAAATAGACGGAGTAGCAATCGGCTCCCCTTAGGAGTTTTATTTGCTAATTTTTATATAAGAACCATCGAAGACAGAGTCTTCAGTAGCAGACAAAAACCAACTGTATATTGCCGTTATGTAGATGACATATTCGTCATAGTAAAGGACTCAGATGAACTAATTGATCTAAAAAGCCATCTAGAGAGAGAGTCAGTGCTCCGATTTACATATGAAAATAGTGAAAATAACGGTCTGCCATTCTTGGATGTAATAATAACAAAAACAGGAACCTCTTTAAGCACCAACGTATATACTAAGCCCACCAACATAGGATTATGCCTGAACGGTAGAAGTGAGTGCCCCCAAAGATACAAAGCCAGTGTTCTCAATGCTTATATTCGTCGAGCGCTTACCCACTGCTACGAATGGAGCAACGTGAGTAGTGAGTTTGAGAGAGAAACTCAGGTATTGGTGAACAACGGATATAGCAACGCGGAAATAAACGCTGCTATAAGAAGACACGTGGACCGATGGTATAATCCTGAACCTAGAACATAAACCACAATACCTCTTATAAAATTATATTACAAATCAACCATGCACAGTGAGCATATAAAAAAGGAAAGAATAATAAAAGAAATAATCCGTAAAGGAGTAAAAAGCATTACTCCTAACCAAAACATAGACCTGATCATATTTACAAAGCCAAGAAGACTTCCGAACTCCTTACCAAAAACAGCCCGAAGCCGACAGAGAACCCTCTACAGCAGTCAAGCGTTGTATACATGTACACTTGCCCCCACGAAGGATGTAACCTTCAATCTAAGTACATAGGTATGACGTCGACCAAGCTGATTAGGCGTTTGACATGTCTTCTCCAATCCGGTGCCCCTAGGAATCACATGAGACAAGCCCATGACATCACCCTAACAAGGAAAATGTTGAACAAAATTACCTGTATAATAGACAAAACCCAAGATGCAAGAAGATTACAAATTCTTGAAGCAATTCACATAAGAATAGAAAAACCTACCATGAACACCCAAATCACGGAACTATTTACTCTACCCACCATGAGAGTAAGGACAAGACCAGAACATAACGATGCCAACACAGAAGACACTGTTCAACATAACAGGCCAATTACACCTGATTAATCTTTGTATGTAGATAGGAGCTGCCTCGTGTGGGCCAATAGGCCTTCCGCAGTTACCTTTATTCTTATGTTCTTATGTGCTTCATCCCCCATTTATCCCTTATGTATTCCCCATGTTTTTACTTTATTGTCTTATTACCTGACCCAGTGCGGGTATAAATCAACCAGTTCTGAAAATTCTTTTCACTTGAGAATGAATCATGAAGCTTCGAAACGTTGAGCAAATTGTATAAATAAGTGTAATACATTCTATAGTAATTCACTTTTTTCTTTACCTTGAAATTGCGAAAATGAGTTTTTTTTCTTTACCTTGAAATTGCGAAAATGAGTTTTAGAGAACTCCTCCCTCAGCTAAGCCCTGATGCTAAGAAAATAGTTAGAGGGATAGAAGCCCTAAATCAGAAGATAGTAAATACAGAATATGCAGTCATATTCAATAAGACACACACACACACACACACATATATATATATAGCATTTTATCAGGCTTGTTCGCATTTGTGTTCCTCACGTGTTGCCCCAAAAAATGAGGTGATTTGATAAAATGCTATGCCCAAGATAACCATCCAAGTGCCGGCGGGGAAGTGGTTCATATAGCTCAGGCTATCACTTCCTTATGTCCGGTCGTGATGGTCAAACGGTTTAAGGCGTCCCTGTACATGCCAGTTGCGTTGCTCCTGGGAGTATGGGTTTGAGTCACTTCTGGGGGTGTGAGTTTTCATTCGCATATAGTCCTGGGGACCATTCAGGCTTGTTCGCATTTGTGTTCCTCACGTGTTGCCCCAAAAAATGAGGTGATTTGATAAAATGCTATGCCCAAGATTACCATCCAAGTGCCGGCGGGGAAGTGGTTCATATAGCTCAGGCTATCACTTCCTTTTGTCCGGTCGTGATGGTCAAGCGGTTTAAGGCGTCCCTGTACATACCAGTTGCGTTGCTCCTGGGAGTATGGGTTCGAGTCACTTCTGAGGTGTGAGTTTTCATTCATATATATGCATTGGTGTATACTGGCAGCAGGTTTTCTTTTAAACATGTCTCATTGAATATGACCGCATACTCTGTATTTACTATCTTCTGATTTAGGGCTTCTATCCCTCTAACTATTTTCTTAGCATCAGGGCTTAGCTGAAATCGGAGTTCTCCAAAACTCATTTTCGTAATTTCCGGGTGAAGAAAAGAGGTGAATTACTATAGAATGTATTACACTTATTTATACAATTTGCACAACGTTTCGAACCTCCATGGTTCATTCTCAAGTGAAGAAATTTTACAATGTGGTTGATTTTATACCCGCACTGGGTCAGGTGATAAGACAATAAAGGTGAAAACATAGGGTGATACATAAGGGGTAAATGTGGGGTGAAACATATGAACATAAGAATAGAGGTAACCGCAGAAGGCCTATTGGCCCATACGAGGCAGCTGGAATCTACATACAAAGATTAATCCAGTGTAATTGGCCTGTTATGTTGAACATTGTCTTCTGTGTTGGCATTGTTATGTTCTGGTCTTGTCCTTACTCTCATGGTGGGTAGAGTAAATAGTTCCGTGATTTGGATGTTCATGGTAGGTTGTTCTATTCTTATGTGAATTGCTTCAAGAATTTGTAATCTTCTTGCATCTTGGGTTTTGTCTATTATGCATGTATTTTTGTTCAACATTTCTCTTGTTAGGGTGATGTCATGGGCTTGTCTCATGTGATTCCTAGGGGCACCGGATTGAAGATGGCATGTCAAACGCCTCGTCAGCTTGGTCGATGTCATACCTATGTACTTAGATTGAAGGTTACATCCTTCGTGGGGGCAAGTGTACATGTATACAACGCTTGACTGCTGTAGAGGGTTCTCTGTCGGCTTCGGGCTAGTTTTGATAAGGATATATATATATATATATAATATATATATTATATATATATATATATATATATATATATATATATATATATATATATATATATATATATATATATATATATATATATATATATATATATATATATATATATATATATATATATATATATATATATATATATATATATATATATATATATATATATATATATATATCCAAGGGTTCCAAGGGGTTGTCATTGCCAGGGGGTGGTAATGGGGGACGAGCTCCCATGACCTATAAAATGCTCCTATATGGCATGCGTCTCAAATAGCCTCTGACAACCAAGTCCAACTCCTGGCCTGCACGGGTGGCTTAGTCTTTAAGTCCGGCGGAACTGCTTTTACCGACAGGAGAAGGGGCGAGGGCGTGCCTCTGGCGCCTTAAAACCAGCTGCTCCGGGTAGATGGGACTCGATAGCCTGGAAGGCAGCCCATCTAGGGGAAGGAAAACCCCGATTTTAAACCTCCGCTGCCTTGCGGCCATACCCTTTTCTGGGAAAGGCTTCAGGAGTCAACCTCGAGGAAAAATCCGGAGTTGGAGCCCCTAAGGCAGTTCGTTGTTGACGTCGACCTCGTTCTGGCAGCTCCTGCGACGTTGCTGGAACCATGTGTATTGGCATTTGCCTTTCTATTGGATAATTTCAGCAACGTGGAGAGGGGGGATTTGCTGCATGGGTAACAGCTTCTCCTCCATATCTACCTACCCAGGCTTTGCGCCCTGGAGAGGACACTCCAGCTTCGCCTCACAGCGTCGAACCAACACGGGAAGCGACAGTCTACCGGTTTTAAGTCTTCTGCTCGATTGGCGAAGTGTGAGTGTGACGCCAGGGTGCGGGTTGCTTCTGACGGTGGGAGGGGTCATCGTGCCCCACTGGGCAGCTACCGCCCGCCTCAAGCTGGGCAAACCCCAGCCAATAAGGTGTTGCCTCGCCACGGTCCGTTAACCTCACTGGGTGCGTGGGGTTTAGGGTGAAAACCGACAAGCGGCCCGACAACTTTGCACCAAGCAATACCATACCCAAAAAGAAAATATCAACTGCCCTAAAGCTGGGCACATGGAACGTCAGGACACTGACACCAGGTTTCTCTGACGACCTGCAAGAAATCAATGACGCCCGAAAAACAGCAATCATCGATAGGGAGCTGAGCAAACTGCAGATGGATATTGTTGCTCTCCAAGAGACCAGGCTCCCTGGATCAGGATCTGTGAGAGAGAGGACCTTCTCTTTCTTCTGGCAAGGAAAACCACCTGATGAGACCAGAGAACATGGTGTGGGATTTGCCGTCAGGAATACACTGTTGGGATACATTATGCCACCGATGGGGGAAACCGAACGAATTCTGTCTCTGCAACTGCACTCCCAAACAGGACCAGTCAATGTAATTAGTGCATATGCACCAACCCTGACTTCTCCAGCAGAGGCAAAGGAAAAATTCTACGATGACCTCAACAGAGTCATAGCAAGAATCCCTGTAAAGGAGCCACTGTTCATCCTCGGCGACTTCAACGCCAGAGTGGGTGCCGAGCACAACATTTGGCCCACTTGTCTGGGTAAATTCGGCATAGGGAGGATGAATGAGAACGGGCAACGTCTGCTAGAACTCTGCTGCCTTCATGGTCTCTGTGTCACCAACACGTTCTTTGGCACAAAGCCTCAACACCGAGTATCTTGGAGACACCCCAGATCCAAGCACTGGCACCAGCTTGACCTGATTCTTACCAGGCGTGCAAGTCTACCCAGTGTCAAGATTACGCGTAGCTACCAGAGTGCTGTCTGTGACACCGACCACTCCCTGGTCTGTAGCAGGGTCAAGATGCAACCAAAGAAGATTCATCACTCAAAAAAGACGGGCAGACCTCGCATCGACACCACTAAGACCCGAAACCAGGACAAGGTGAAAGATTTTGCACGAGTGCTCGAGGAAGCTCTCCCTGGCCCAGCCGGGGTCACTGCCTGTAAAAGATGGGAGCACTTCAGAGACGCTGTGTTCAACGCTGCCATTTCCACCTTTGGCAAGAAGACCAGCAGGTCGGCTGACTGGTTCGAGGCTCACTCGGAAGAGATGACACCTGTCATTGAAGAGAAGAGAAACGCCTTGGCAGCCTACAAAGCCTGCCCAAGTCAGCGCAACTTACAGATCCTTCGGGCCATCCGCTGCAAAGTACAGCAGAGCGCCAGGCGATGTGCCAACAACTATTGGCTCCAGCTCTGCTCCCAGATACAGACTGCAGCGGATACAGGCAATGTAAGGGGAATGTATGACGGCATCAAGCAGGCCCTCGGCCCAATCCAGAGGAAGACCGCTCCTCTGAAATCTGCCACTGGCGAGGTGATTCAGGACCAGACACTGCAGCTGAAGCGCTGGGTCGAGCACTACTCTGAGCTATACGCCAGGGACAATGTGGTCACCGAAGACGCCCTGAGCGCCATTGAGTGTCTGCCTGTGCTAATGGAGCTCGACAGCGAACCGACCCTCGAAGAACTCAGTGATGCCCTAGACTCCCTTGCTCCTGGTAAAGCTCCTGGCAAAGATGGCATTCCTGCTGAGACCTTGAAGTGCTGCAGAGGTAGCCTGCTCATGGAGCTGCATGAAATTCTCTGTCTCTGCTGGGAAGAAGGAGAGGTGCCACAGGACATGAGGGATGCCAACATCGTCACGCTGTATAAGAATAAAGGTGACAGGGGCGACTGCAACAACTACCGTGGAATCTCCCTCCTCAGTACTGTCGGAAAGCTGTTTGCTCGAGTCGCATTGAAGAGGCTCCAAGTACTTGCAGAGAGAGTCTATCCAGAATCACAATGCGGATTCAGAGCTGACAGGTCCACAATCGACATGGTCTTTTCCCTCAGACAACTGCAGGAGAAATGCAGGGAACAGAAGCAGCCACTCTTCATAGCCTTCATAGATCTGACGAAGGCCTTCGACCTCGTCAGCAGGGATGGCCTGTTCAAGATCCTCCCCAAGATCGGATGCCCACCCAGGCTCCTCAGCATCATCAGATCTTTCCATGAGAACATGAGGGGCACCGTGGTCTTTGATGGACTAACATCAGACGCCTTTGACATCCGAAGTGGAGTAAAGCAGGGCTGCGTACTGGCTCCAACCCTATTCGGGATTTTCTTCGCAGTTATGCTGCGGCACGCCTTCGGATCTGTCACGGAAGGCATTTACCTCCGGACCAGGTCGGATGGAAAGCTCTTTAACCTCGCCAGGCTGAGAGCCAAGACGAAGGTTCGGCTGAGGTGTCTGCGCGACTTCCTTTTCGCCGACGACGCAGCAGTCACTGCCCACTCAGCCGAAGACCTCCAACGGCTCATGACCCGCTTCAGCGAGGCCTCTCAGGCTTTCGGACTCACCATCAGCCTGAAGAAAACACAAGTCATGGGACAAGGAGTGGACTCCCCACCTGACATCGGCATCTCCGATTCCAAACTGGAAGTCGTTCACGACTTCGTGTACCTGGGCTCCACAATCTCTGACTCCCTCTCTCTTGATACGGAGCTAAACAAACGCATCGGTAAGGCATCTACTACCATGTCGAGACTGACAAAGAGAGTGTGGGCCAACAATAGGCTGACTGAGTATACTAAGATTCAGGTTTACAGAGCCTGTGTCCTGAGCACTCTCCTTTATGGCAGTGAGTCTTGGACACTCCGCGCCCGTCAGGAAAGACAGCTGAATGCCTTCCACATGCGCTGCCTTCGACACATCTTGGACATCACCTGGCAGGACAAGGTGACAAACAACAACGTCTTGGGGAGAGCAAGAATCACCAGCATGTACACAATGCTGAAACAGAGACGAATGCGCTGGCTCGGGCACGTTGTGCGAATGGGCGACGGCAGGATCCCCAAGGATCTCCTGTACGGAGAGTTGATGCAGGGAAAGCGTCCAACAGGCAAGCCCCAGCTACGGTACAAAGACGTATGCAAGAGGGACCTGAAAGCCATGGACGTCGATCTTGCTATATGGGAGACACTGGCTGCAGACCGTTCAGCCTGGAGGCAGTCTGTTCAAAGAGGTCTCTCCAAGTTCGAGGAGTCACTTGCCAAGGAATCGGAGGCAAAGAGACAGAGAAGGAAAGCCAGTAGCCAGGAAGACAGACCAGAATCGGACTTCGTTTGTGCTCGGTGTGGGATGGACTGCCACTCTCGGATTGGCCTCATCAGTCACACCAGACGCTGCACCAGGATTGACAACCAGAGCGCAACTCCATAGTCTCCCGAGACTGAAGGATGCCTACTACTATATATAATATATATATATATATATATATATATATATATATATATATATATATATATATATATATATATATATATATATGCGAACAAGCCTGAATGGTCCCCAGGACTATATGCGAATGAAAACTCACACCCCAGAAGTGACTCGAACCCATACTCCCAGGAGCAACTAATTGGTATGTACAGGGACGCCTTAAACTGCTTGACCATCACGACCGGACAAAAGGAAGTGATAGCCGAGGCTATATGAACCACTTCCCCGCCGGCACCTTGGATGGTTATCTTGGGCATAGCATTTTATCAAATCACCTCATTTTTTGGGGCAACACGTGAGGAACACAAATGCAACAAGCCAAATGGTTGTTTGCATTTGTGTTCCTAATATATATAAATATAATATATATAATATATAAAAATATATTATATAATATAAAAAAAAGGAAAAAAAAAGAGAAAAAAAAAGAATGACTGCGTGATTGGTAATCTGTGGTAAGGTTGGAAATATAAGACAATAATAAAAATGGATTTTAATAACAATAAAAAAACACAAATTGAAACAAATGCAAAATCTTGGCTTAATGGTAAAAATGTCAAGTGGAAAAAAAATACATAAACATGAAAATAGATTACGTTAATGGGGAGGAGAATTGACATACAAAAGTAAATAAAATATGAATGCTGGAATATATGCACTAACTATAAACCTCTATTTGACCACACAAGGTGAGTCACTTAGGAGTTCATAGCTTGCGAGCACACAATATTCTGGCTGGCAGAAACGCAAGGGACTCCAACAATAACTGGCGAGGTCTTGTGATTGGCGAGGAGCCGGAGTGGAGTGTTGGTTGGCGGCCAATGAGGAAGCTGGATGGCCGCAAGTCGCTAGTTAGGCAGTTGAAGGGTTCGGCGCGTCGACCAGGTGCAGCAGGTGCTGGAGTGGGGGGAGGAGGGAGTTGCTGGTACGTGTGGCTATCTTAATATGTACGTTTAGCCACTACAAAACGTATCTTGTATATTGATGAGGACAGGATGAGTCGCAGAAATAGCAGGCTAAATCTCTGATAAGAGATTATCGTCACAACTCTCCCCCGAAGCCTGCTGTTTCGGGTGAATCATGTCCACTGGAGGTAGAGTGGGAGGTGGAGCTGCCTCTACCTCATGCACTCTGGAGAGGGCATCAGCGATGATGTTATCAGGCCCCTTGATGTAGCAGATCTTTAAATTGAAGCCTTGAAGATATAAAGCCCATCGCAGCAGACGTTGGTTATTAAATTGGGCTTGATGTAAAAATCTCAGAGGGTTGTGGTCCGAATAGATGGTAGTGGACCTAGCACCGTGCAGATATGGTGCAAAGTGTTGTAAGCTCAGGACGATGGACAGGAGTTCCTTCTCTATAGTACTGTAGTTCTTCTGATGAGGCTTCAACTTGCAACTGTAGTAGCTGACAGGTAGAACCTCCTCGCCTCGCTGCTGCATTAAGACACTTCCGATGCCGGTACCACTGGCGTCGACATGGAGGATGAAAGGCTTCTTGATATCTGGTGAGGCGAGAATGGGATTAGAACAGAGGAGGAATTTGAGTTGTTCGAATGCAACGGTTTGCTCTCTGGTCCAATTATACCGTTGCTTGGGACTGGTTAAGGTGATTAATGGGGTTGCAACAGTGCTAAAATTCTTCACAAACCTACGGTAATAGGAAGCAAGACCAAGGAAGCGCAGGAGCTGCTTCCTGGTAGTAGGCTGTGGATACTGTTGGATTGCTTGAATGTGAATGTTTAACGGAGCCAGGCTGCCACTCCCTATAACATGACCCAGGTACCGCACTTTACCTTTCGCGAAGGTGGACTTGCCCAAATTGATGGTGAGGCCGGCTTTCAGGAGCTTGTAGAACAATCGTTGTAGCTGGAGCAGGTGTTCGCTCCAGGTGTTGGATGCTACCACGATGTCGTCCAAATAGGCATAGGTGTTTTCCAAGCCCTGGATGACGCGGTTGACAGCTCTCTGAAAGGTGGCTGGGGCATTGCAGAGTCCAAAGGGAAGGCGATTGTACCTGTAGAGACCAAACGGGGTTATAAAGGCGGACAGTACCTTAGCTCGCTCCGTTAAACTCACCTGGTAGTAGCCCTTTAGTAGGTCTACCTGAGACAGGTAGCGGGCATTACCAATGGCATCCAGAATGTCGTCTACCCTGGGTATTGGGTAGGCGTCCTTCACTGTGACCTGGTTCAACTTCCTATAATCCGTACACAGACGGATTTTGCCGTGAGGTTTGGGTACCAGGATGCATGGTGAGGCCCAGGGGGACTCACAGGGGGTAGCCAGTCCATGGTCCAAGAGATACTGTACCTCAGCCCGCATGACTTCCGTTTTGCTCGGGCTGATTCGGTAGAATGGTTGGCGAATCGGCTGGGTGTCAGGTAGCAGTTGGATGTCGTGCTGAGTTACAGTACACTCTTGGGGGTCATCTCGAAACAACTCTTGATATTCTCTGACGAGTTTGATTAGTGGAGCACTATTATCGTCCTGAAAATGATGTTGAAGGTTAGTAAGGATTTCCGAGTTAGAGAGCGCTGTCTCAGTGTCAGTGCTCTCGGAAGGAGAAGCAGGGAAGGTCTCACTGTGGCTGTATGGACCTGTAAATGAGGTGAAATTGGTTAACACAGTGGGAGGAACCCCATGGTAGGGCTTGAGTAAATTAATGTGGCACAGCTGGGTCTTCCGCCGCCTATCGGGGGTCTCGAGAACGTAGTTGAAGTTGTTCCGGCACTCCTTAACACGGTAGGGTCCTGAGAACCTGTTCTGTAAAGGAGAACCTGGGATAGGGAAATAGGCAAGCACTAAGTCTCCTGGTGTAAACTTCCTTACTTTACAGTGCTGGTCGTAACGAGTCTTCATCCTCTCCTGGGCTTTCTGTAGGTTGTTGCTGGCAAAGGAATGGACCCTCTCTAGAATGTGTCGGAGATTTTGAAGATACTGGGGCACACTCTGATGCTCACTGAAGGTGTCATCACGTAGAGAATCCTTGAAAGCCTTGAGAGGTGTACGGCACTTACGTCCGTAGAGCATCTCATAAGGAGATACTCCTAGTGACTCGTTGGGAAGACTTCTGAAAATACACATGATGAGATCAATTTGCCTATCCCAATCCTTTGAGGTCTCATTACAGAACTTTTTTAAGAGTGCCTTGATGGTTTGATGACTACGCTCGAGAGAACCCTGTGAAGCAGGATGATAGGGGCTGGACAGTACCTGTTTGATGTTGAACTCCTCCAGAGTCCGTTTGAAGAGATCACTGGTGAAGTTGGTACCACAGTCGCTCTGAATCTCCCTCGGAAATCCATACTGGGTGAAGATTTTCAGTAGATTCTTCACCACTGTAGCAGCTGTAATATTTTTTACTGGAACTGCTATCGGAAATCTGGTGGTAGGACACAGGATGGTTAAGATATATGCGTTGCCTGCACTGGTCCGAGGCAAAGGACCAACGCAGTCGATAATGAGCTTGTGGAACGGTTCCTCAGGCACCTGGATGGGTATCAGTGGTGCTCTGGGAATGGAAACGTTCGGTTTCCCGGCTAACTGACACACGTGGCATAATTTGACATAAGTTTTGATGTCGTTTACCATACCTGGCCAGTAGTAGTCTTGTCGAATTCCATGGTAAGTCTTGTTGAACCCATAGTGTGACAAAGCGCCGTGGGCCAGGTGTAGAATCGTGGGCCGCAGGCTGGTGGGAATCACTAGTTGTTCAACGTTTGCCCAATCGTCCTCGTCCTTCAGTTTACTGGGTCTATACCTGCGATAGAGTATTTCGTTCTCCATAAAGAACCCAGGAACACTGTCGGATTGGGTTTCAGCCTGAAAGAATAATGGTGTCAATGTAAGATCATCTCTCTGTAACTTACGGAACTCCACCGCGGTCAGGTTAGGGGGTAGTTTCGAAGGGTCCTGAGGGACAGCGGTAGCAGTAGAGTCGGCTGGCTGTGGACGTGCAGCTTGAGCACGGGTGGTCACCATAACAGGAGGAGAACCTTCATCACTCTCTTGAACCTTTACTGGGAAATGTTCAAAAATCGGGTTATCCACCACAGAGTTGCTTACCTTGGATATGTCCTTGATGATCAGGTTGTTTGGTTGTTGGTCTTCTGCCAAGTCGTTGCCCAGGAGAAGTTGCACTCCAGGCATGGGAAAAGGCTTTTCCCTGACGGCGACTTGGACTTCACCGGTCACGAAGGGACAATCCAGGTAAACTCGGGCAAGTGGATAAGGAGTTGTAGCAGTAAGGTCAGTGATGAACACAGTCTCTCCTGTGTAGGCGACGTTGGGCACAGCCGATTTCAAAACGATCGATTGTAGAGCCGCTGTGTCCCGTAGGATCTTAAGTCCGAAACGTCCCTCTGAATCTGAACCGTGGGTAGAGATAGTTCCTGGATATAGATGCTTGGTAAAGAGAGAGAGATCATTAGCATGAACACCAACATTCATTACAGGCTTACCGGACTTAGGGTGAGTAGTTTTAGACTTAGGGGGTTCGACGTTACCTTTAGATTGGGACTTACCACATTTGTCAATGGTGTGTCCATATAATCGACAATACCTGCAGTACAGTTGAGAGGTACCTTGATCTGGGCTCGCTTTCTCGTAACTGTACCAAGACTTCTTGCTGGTAGGATCTGGAGTCAGCCGGTGGATGAGGCTGTAAGTGTCAGCTGACTTCGCACACTTCACTAACTCCGTCTCTTCCTTGTCTGCTAAGTATAGGCGGACAGGAGGAGGTACACGTCTCAAAAATTCTTCAACCAGTATGAGGTTGACAAGTTCTGAAAAAGTAGAGACATGTGCTGCCTCCAGCCATTTCATGAAATATCTTTGTTTGGTGTTAGCAAATTCTAAGAAGGTGGTGGTACTTGCCTTGACGTAGTCACGAAACTTTCGTCGATAGCTTTCGGTGGAGAGAAGGTAGGCGTCCAACACAGCTTGTTTCAGGGTGGTGTAGTCGTTTTCCGAAGCCAAAGTGCTGAGTGTGACTGCTGCTCTACCTGTTAAATGTACTCTGAGAAGGGTAGCCCATTGGTCGTCAGGCCAATTAAGTTGAACAGCAAGGGTCTCAAAAGTGGTAAAGAACACATCAACCTCCGTTTCGAGGAACGGGGGCATTAACTTACTTGCATGGGAGATATTGAAACTGGGAGGAAGACTAGCTGCCGCTTGTTGGAGTTGAGCTTGGTGTGCAGCGTCCCTCGTGAGTTCTCGGTCACGACAGTTTAGAGCTGCTTCTGCCTGTCGTTGGTCGTGTTCCCGTTGTATCTCTAGTCGCTGTTGGTATAAGGCCAACTCACGTTCTTGCTGTCCTTTGAGGAGTAGGGCCTCCCTTTCACTTTCTTCCTTCCGGATGGCAGCTGCTTCCTTGGCCAGGGCTGCCTCACGCTCCTTGAGGCGGATTTCTCTTTCTTGTTCTTTTCTGATGGCAGCTTCACGCTCTCTGATTGCAGCTTCACGCTCTCTGCTTGCAGCTGCTTCTTGTTGTTGCTGTAGCTCGATCTTGGCAAGTTCCAATTTGAGCTTTATCGCTCTCAAGTCATCCTTATCTGAAATAATGTACTGTTCATGAGTAGAAGAATCTATAATACCTTCATCAGCAAGGTGATCCAGTATCATATTATTAATGGCAAATTTGTTGGCTCCATCAGGAACTTCTAAGTGATACTCATGTGCAAGAGTTAACAAATCGACCCTCTTAGCGTGACGTAAGGTCCCTATTTCACTTTCTGGATCTGCTTTGAAAACTTGTAAGCGGAACATGGTGAAAATATAGCAAAACAAAGGAGACGAATATAGTGAGAATATGGTGAGTGTCAGAAACAGGAAACGTGGCAACTGATACCTATCCTGTGGGGAATTATTAATAATTAAAGTTAATTCAAGATGGTAAATGAATAAGGTCGCAGGAAATCTTGTACCTGGTACTCACTATGGGAGGATAAAGGCAAGAAAATCCTACTAATTAGTGAAAACTAAGTTTAAAATACAAGTGAAACACTAAATGGCTTCAAAATAAATGAGGTAGTCCAAAAAATGTAGTCATACCTTGCCAAGTAA
>WNGS01033004.1:0-12281 GCA_020271785.1 Procambarus virginalis
GAATGCTGGAATATATGCACTAACTATAAACCTCTATTTGACCACACAAGGTGAGTCACTTAGGTGTTCATAGTCTGAGAGCACACGATATTCTGGCTGGCAGAAACGCAAGGGACTCCAACAATAACTGGCGAGGACTTGTGATTGGCGAGGAACCGAGTGGTGTTGTTGGTTGGCGGCCAAGAGGAAGCTGGATGGCCGCAAGTCGCTAGTTAGGCAGTTGAAGGGTTCGGCGCGTCGACCAGGTTGTACAGCAGGTGCTGGAGGGTGGGGGAGGAGGGAGTTGCAGGTACGTGTGGCTATTTAATTATACGTTTAGCCATTACAAAAACGTATGTAATTGATGAGGACGGGATGAGAATAATAAATAGCAGGCTAATCTCTGATAAGAGATTATCGTCACAACTCTCCCCCGAAGCCTGCTGTTTCGGGTGAATCATGTCCACTGGAGTTAGAGTGGGAGGTGGAGCTGCCTCTACCTCATGCACTCTGGAGAGGGCGTCAGCGATGATGTTATCAGGCCCCTTGATGTAGCAGATCTTTAAATTGAAGCCTGAAGATATAAAAGCCCATCGCAGCAGACGTTGGTTATTAATTGGGCTTGATGTAGAATCTCAGAGGGTTGTGGTCCGAATAGATGGTAGTGGACCTAGCACCGTGCAGATATGGTGCAAAGTGTTGTAAGTCAGGACGATGGAAAGGAGTTCCTTCTCTATAGTACTGTAGTTCTTCTGATAGGCTTTAACTTGAACTGTAGTAGCTGACAGGTAGAACCTCCTCGCCTCGCTGCTGCATTAAGACACTTCCGATGCCGGTACCACTGGCGTCGACATGGAGGATGAAAGGCTTCTGATATCTGGTGAGCGAGAATGGGTTAGAACAGAGGGAGGAATTTGAGTGGTCGAATGCAACGGTTTGCTCTCTGGTCCAATTATACCGTTGCTTGGACTGGTTAAGGTGATTAATGGGTTGCAACAGTGCTAGAATTCTCACAAATATACGGTAATAGGACGCAAGACAAGGAAGCGCAGGAGCTGCTTCCTGGTAGTAGGCTGTGGATACTGTTGGATTGCTTGATGTGAATGTTTACGGAGCCAGGACTGGCCACTCCCTATAACATGACCCAGGTACCGCACTTTACCTTTCGCGAAGGTGGACTTGCACAATTGATGGTGAGGCGGCTTTCAGAGAGCTTGTGGAACGGTTCCTCAGGCACCTGGATGGGTATCAGTGGTGCTCTGGAATGGAAACGTTCGGTTTCCCGGCTAACTGACACACGTGGCATAATTTGACAAGTTTTGATGTCGTTTACCATACCTGGCCAGTAGTAGTCTTGTCGAATTCCATGGTAAGTCTTGTTGAACCCATAGTGTGACAAAGCGCCGTGGGCCAGGTGTAGAATCGTGGGCCGCAGGCTGGTAGGAATCACTAGTTGTTCAACGTTTGCCCAATCGTCCTCGTCCTTCAGTTTACTGGGTCTATACCTGCGATAGAGTATTTCGTTCTCCATAAAGAACCCAGGAACACTGTCGGATTGGGTTTCAGCCTGAAAGAATAATGGTGTCAATGTAAGATCATCTCTCTGTAACTTACGGAACTCCACCGCGGTCAGGTTAGGGGGTAGTTTCGAAGGGTCCTGAGGGACAGCGGTAGCAGTAGAGTCGGCTGGCTGTGGACGTGCAGCTTGAGCACGGGTGGTCACCATAACAGGAGGAGAACCTTCATCACTCTCTTGAACCTTTACTGGAAAATGTTCAAAAATCGGGTTATCCACCACAGAGTTGCTTACCTTGGATATGTCCTTGACGATCAGGTTGTTTGGTTGTTGGTCTTCTGCCAAGTCGTTGCCCAGGAGAAGTTGCACTCCAGGCATGGGAAAAGGCTTTTCCCTGACGGCGACTTGGACTTCACCGGTCACGAAGGGACAATCTAGGTAAACTCTTGCAAGGGGATAAGGAGTTGTAGCAGTAAGGTCAGTGATGAACACAGTCTCTCCTGTGTAGGCGACGTTGGGCACAGCCGATTTCAAGACGATCGATTGTAGAGCCGCTGTGTCCCGTAGGATCTTAAGTCCGAAACGTCCCTCTGAATCTGAACCGTGGGTAGAGATAGTTCCTGGATATAGATGCTTGGTAAAGAGAGAGAGATCATTAGCATGAACACCAACATTCATTACAGGCTTACCGGACTTAGGGTGAGTAGGTTTAGACTTAGGGGGTTCGACGTTACCTTTAGATTGGGACTTACCACATTTGTCAATGGTGTGTCCATATAATCGACAATACCTGCAGTACAGTTGAGAGGTACCTTGATCTGGGCTCGCTTTCTCGTAACTGTACCAAGACTTCTTGCTGGTAGGATCTGGAGTCAGCCGGTGGATGAGGCTGTAAGTGTCAGCTGACTTCGCACACTTCACTAACTCCGTCTCTTCCTTGTCTGCTAAGTATAGGCGGACAGGAGGAGGTACACGTCTCAAAAATTCTTCAACCAGTATGAGGTTGACAAGTTCTGAAAAAGTAGAGACATGTGCTGCCTCCAGCCATTTCATGAAATATCTTCGTTTGGTGTTAGCAAATTCTAAGAAGGTGGTGGTACTTGCCTTGACGTAGTCACGAAACTTTCGTCGATAGCTTTCGGTGGAGAGAAGGTAGGCGTCCAACACAGCTTGTTTCAGGGTGGTGTAGTCGTTTTCCGAAGCCAAAGTGCTGAGTGTGACTGCTGCTCTACCTGTTAAATGTACTCTGAGAAGGGTAGCCCATTGGTCGTCAGGCCAATTAAGTTGAACAGCAAGGGTCTCAAAAGTGGTAAAGAACACATCAACCTCCGTTTCGAGGAACGGGGGCATTAACTTACTTGCATGGGAGATATTGAAACTGGGAGGAAGACTAGCTGCCGCTTGTTGGAGTTGAGCTTGGTGTGCAGCGTCCCTCGTGAGTTCTCGGTTACGACATTCTAGCATTGCTTCTGCCTGTCGTTTGTCGTGGTCACGTTGCATCTCGAGTCGCTGTTGGTATAAGGCCAACTCACGTTCACTTCTTCCTTCTTCAGTGCGGCCTCTCTGTCACTTTCTTCTTTCTTCAGTGCGGCCTCCCTTTCCTTGAGGCGGCTTTCTCTTTCTTGTTCTTCCTTTTTGAGGGCAGCTTCACGTTCTTGTTCTTCCTTTCTGAGGCAGCTTCACGCGCTTGCTCTTCCTTTCTGAGGGCAGCTTCACGCTCTCTGCTTGCAGCTGCTTCTTGTTGTTGCTGTAGCTCGATCTTGGCAAGTTCCAATTTGAGCTTTATCGCTCTCAAGTCATCCTTATCTGAAATAATGTACTGTTCATGAGTAGAAGAATCTATAATACCTTCATCAGCAAGGTGATCCAGTATCATATTATTAATGGCAAATTTGTTGGCTCCATCAGGAACTTCCAAGTGATACTCATGTGCAAGAGTTAACAAATCGACCCTCTTAGCGTGACGTAAGGTCCCTATTTCACCTTCTGGATCTGCCTTGAAAGCTTGTAAGCGGAACATGGTGAAAATATAGCAAAACAAAGGAGACACGAATATATAGTGAGAATATGGTGAATGTCAGAAACAGGAAACGTGGCAACTGATACCTATCCTGTGGGGAATTATTAATAATTAAAGTAAATTCAAGATGGTAAATGAATAAGGTCGCAGGAAATCTTGTACCTGGTACTCACTATGGGAGGATAAAGGCAAGAAAATCCTACTAATTAGTGAAAACTGAGTTTAAAATACAAGTGAAACACTAAATGGCTTCAAAATAAATGAGGTAGTCCAAAAAATGTAGTCATACCTTGCCAAGTCACTATAGAACATAAGCAATGGTACCCACTGAAATTGAATATGGTATTTACAGAATTAGCGAACTTTGTGCTCAAAAGAAAGAACGCCAATTCCCTACCTTTTGGTAAATACCATCAGTCTGACCGACGAGTAGGGGTGCGAGTGTCAACTGGTGACGAGAACTATCGGCGAGGTCCCAATTCGCCAATAATAGTTCGTGCTAGAGGATCTAAAGCCCTCTTTTTCCTCCTAGAGTCGGATTGCAGGACTTGGGTGCTATTGACCCGGAGACAGACCACAGTACCAGGGTACCTATGTGATAATCTGTCAAAAAGTGAGAAATATCTGGGGACAAAGATGTTAAACACGGAGGATAACACGGAAGGGGGAGACGACCAATTAAGAGTATGACTGCGGCCTACAGTCACCACGTAATCCAAAGTTGTCTCACTCTCACCATATGCTATTCCCGTAATGTACAATATACACAGCACCATATAAAATAAAAAATGATTAATGTAAATAATGGAAGCAAGGGAAATGAAAGCCAAGTATGCTTACCACAATTACCAATACCTGAGTGAAGCTCCGTGGACAGGCCCCCATTTATATGTGACGGTAACGAGTTGGAAATGGTGGTCGGCAGTCTTCCAACTAGCAGGTGTCAGTGCTGGGCCACATATAAATATTAAAAAAAGGAAAGGAAAAAAAAGAGAAAAAAAAGAATGACTGCGTGATTGGTAATCTGTGGTAAGGTCAGAAACATAAAACACAATAATAAACAATGGATTTTAATAACAAAAAACACAAATTGAAACAAATGCAAAATCTTGGCTTACTGGTAAAAAATGTCAAGTGGAAAAATAAATAAACATGAAAATAGATTACGTTAATGGGGAGGAGAATTGACATACAAAGGTAAATAAAATATGAATGCTGGAATATATGCACTAACTATAAACCTCTATTTGACCACACAAGGTGAGTCACTTAGGTGTTCATAGTCTGAGAGCACACGATATTCTGGCTGGCAGAAACGCAAGGGACTCCAACAATAACTGGCGATGACTTGTGATTGGCGAGGAACCGGAGTGGCGTGTTGGTTGGCGGCCAATGAGGAAGCTGGATGGCCGCAAGTCGCTAGTTAGGCAGTTGAAGGGTTCGGCGCGTCGACCAGGTGTGTACAGCAGGTGCTGGAGTGGGGGGAGGAGGGAGTTGTTGGTGCGTGTGGCTATCTTAATATATATACGTTTAGCCACTACAAAACGTATCTTGTATAATGATGAGGACGTGATGAAATACAGAAATAGCAGGCTAAATCTCTGATAAGAGATTATCGTCACTATATATATATATATATATATATATATATATATATATATATATATATATATATATATATATATATAATATTTTCAATTATTATTATAATAATTATCATAATAATAATTGTTGTATTTAATAATTATCACTCTTCCTTCTACTTGGGGGTGAAGGGGGGCTGTGACGATCTCTGTCTGGGACCCGTAGGTGCGGGACCGGGACGTCCACCTCCCGGGGCTCGTGAAGCCCAGGCTCTGCTTCAGGAGGCTGGGGTCGTTCGTGCCCTTGTTGGGGTGGTTCTTCTCCGGCCCCGACCACGGCGTTCGCCGGGGCTGGAGGTCCCTGTGCCCTTCTTCAACACCTTCGAGGTCAACCCCGGAACTCACAGTTCCTGCGACGGCGCTGGAACCAATCGTATTGGCGTATGCCTTTCCATTGGAGACTTTCAGCGCCATGGAGAGGGGGGACCTGCTGCCTGGGTAACAGCTTCTCCCCCGATTCAACCTACCCTGGCTTTGCGCCCTGGTGAGGCCACTCCAGACTGACAACCAGAGCGCAACTCCATAGTCTCCTGAGACTGATGGATGCCTACTACTATATATGTCTAGGTACGATATATATATATATATATATATATATATATATATATATATATATATATATATATATATATATATATATATATATATATATATATATATATATATATATATATATATATATATATATATATATATATATATATATATATATATATATATATATATATATATATATATATATATATATATATATTGTGACGGTAAAGTAGTGGAGTATGGTGTTCGGCAGTCCTCCAATGGCAGGTGTCAAAGCCAGGCCAAATACACAAGTAAAAAAAAAAGAAAAAAAAAGAATGACTGCTTGTCTGGTAGTCTGTGGTAAGGTACGGGAAGACACACAAAACACAAAAGATAAACAATGAAATTTAATTACTCTAGAAAAGAAATTTAAATAAAGACAATTCCTTGGCTGAGCAACGTGCAAGATTAACAAGTGAAAAAGAACCAACATAAAAATTAATTACGTTAACAATAAGACAAAAATGAAATACAAGTGAAATATAAAATGGTCAATATATAAAATGGTGCTGGGAATATATGAGCAAGCTAACAACCGCTATTTGATCACACGAGGTGAATCAACTAGATGTTCTCAGCTATAGAGCACAAGATATTCTGACGAGGTATAGGTCGTGGACTCCAATGTTGACTTGACGACGAGCGTGAGTGGTGGAGAGCTGGGGTGGCGAGATCCTGAACAGCCAATGAGAATACGGCCAGTCCCACACTGGTAGTTGGCTAATCGTCAAGCAGGTGACGAGCTGGCGGTGAGGAGTGTGAGGGGGGGAGGGTGGTGCAGGTGCGTGTGTTGGTCTTGATATACGTTTTTCTACTGTAGAACGTATCTTGAATGTTGAGTATGGAACATGACGAGGGTAGGGAAGAGCAGGCTCAATCTCTTGGAAGAGATTATCGTCACAACTCTCCCCCGAAGCCTGCGATTCCGGTGAAGTCACGTTCTCGGGAGGTAGAGTGGTAGATGGAGCAGTCTCTACCTCAGTGAAGCTGGAGAGGGCGTCTGATATGAAATAGTCAGACTCCTGGGTGTAGCAATCTCCAGGCTGAAATGTTGTAGCTAGCAAGCCCATTGTAAAAGTATTCTATGGTTGAGTTGGGCTGCCTGCAGGAAGTGATGAGGGTTGTGGTCCGTGTAGATGGTGGTGGACCGAGTACTTTGCAGGTATAGTACAAACTGCTATCTGTTAAGGACGATGGGTAGCTCCTTTTTGATCATGTTGTAGTTTCTGGTAGTTGGTAAGTAGAATTTCTTCGCCTTGTTGTATCAGGTCACCCCCGATGCCGGTACAACTGGCGTCGACATGGATGAAAGGCTTGGCGATATCTGGCGAGGCGAGAGTAGTGTTAGAACAAGGTAAAGGAGTACTATTATTGTCCTGAAAGTAATTATGGATGTCAGTAAGGATTTCCGAATTAGAAAGCGCTGTCTCAGTGTCAGTGCTTTCGGAAGGAGCAGCAGGGAAGGTCTCTCTGTGGCTGTATGGACCTGTAAAGGTGGAGAGTTTAGTAGCACAGTGGGAGGAGTACCATGATAGAGCTTTAACAAGTTGATGTGGCACAGATGGGTCTTCCGCCGCCTATCGGGGGTCTCGAGAACGTAGTTGTAGTTATTCCGGCACTCCTTAACACGGTAGGGTCCTGAAAACCTGTTTTGTAAAGGAGAACCTGGGATAGGGAAATAGGCAAGTACTAAGTCTCCCGGTTTAAACTTCCTTACTTTGTGCAGTGCTGGTCGTAACGAGTCTTCATCCTCTCTTGGGCTTTCAGTAGGTTGTTTCTGGCAAAGGAATGGACCCTCTCTAGAATGTGTCGGAGGTTTTGAAGAAACTGGGGCACATTCTGATGCTCACTGAAGGTGGCATCACGTAGAGAATCCTTGAAATCCTTGAGAGGTGTACGGCACTTACGTCCGTAGAGCATCTCATAAGGAGATACTCCTAGTGACTCGTTGGGAAGACTTCTGAAAATACACATGATGAGATCAAGTTGCCTATCCCAATCCTTTGAGGTCTCATTACAAAACTTTTTTAGAGTGCCTTGATAGTCTGATGACTACGTTCAAGGGAACCCTGTGAAGCAGGATGATAGGGGCTGGACAGTACCTGTTTGATGTTGAACTCCTCCAGAGTCCGTTTGAAGAGATCACTGGTGAAGTTGGTGCCACAGTCGCTCTGAATCTCCCTCGGAAATCCATACTGGGTGAAGATCTTCAATAAATTCTTCACCACTGTAGCAGCCGTAATGTTTTTCACTGGAACTGCTATGGGGAATCTGGTGGTAGGACACAGGATGGTTAAGATATAGGCGTTGCCGGAACTGGTCCGAGGCAAGGGACCAACACAGTCAATAATAAGTCTGTGGAAAGGTTCCTCAGGCACCTGGATGGGTGTCAGTGGTGCTCTGGGAATCGAAACGTTCGGTTTACCTGCCATCTGACACACGTGGCATTGCTTTACATGTTGCTTACATCATTAACCATACCTGGCCAGTAGTAGTCTTGACGAATCCCATGGTATGTCTTGTTAAACCCGTAGTGTGATGGTGCTCCGTGGGCCAGGTGTAGAATCGTGGGCCGCAGGCTGGTAGGAATCACTAGTTGTTCAACGTTTGCCCAATCGTCCGCTTCCTTCAGTTTACTGGGTCTGTATCTGCGATAGAGTAACTCGTTCTCTAAGAAGAACCCAGGAATACTGTCGGATTGAGTCTCAGCCTGAAAGAATAATGGTGTCAAGGTAAGATCTTCCCTCTGTAACTTACGGAACTCCAAAGCGGTGAGATTTGGGGGTAGTTTCGAAGGGTCTTGAGGGACAGCGGTAGTAGTACAGTCAGCTGGCTGCGGTCGTGCTGCTTGAGCACGGGTGGTCACCATAACAGGAGGAGAAACTTCATCACTCTCTTGAACCTTTGCTGGAACATGCTTAAAAATCGGATTATCCAACACAGAGTTACCCACCTGGGGTTTGTCCTTGACGATCAGGTTGGTCGGTTGCAGGTCTTCTGCCAAGTCGTTGCCCAGGAGAAGTTGCACTCCAGGCATGGGAAAAGGCTTTTCCCTGACGGCGACTTGGACTTCACCGGTCACGAAGGGACAATCCAGGTGGACTCTGGCGAGAGGATAAGGAGTAGTAGCAGTAAGGTCAGTGATGAATACAGTCTCTCCTGTGTAGGCGACGTTGGGCACAGCTGATTTCAAGACGATCGATTGAAGAGCCGCTGTGTCCCTCAAGATCTTAAGTCCAAAACGTCCCTCAGAATCTGAACCGTGGGTAGTGATAGTTCCTGGATACAGATGCTTGCTGAAGAGAGATAGATCATTAACATGAACACCAACATTCATTACAGGCTTACCGGACTTAGGGGAGTAGGTTTGGGCTTAGTGGATTCGGTGTTACCTTTATATTGGGACTTACCACATTTTTCTATGGTATGTCCATAGAGTCGACAATACCTACAGTACAGTTGAGAGGTACCTTGATCTGGGCTCACTTTCTCGTAACTGTACCAAGACTTCTTACTGGTAGGTGGTTCTGGTGTCAGCCGGTGGATGAGGCTGTAAGTGTCAGCCGACTTCGCGCATTTCACCAAATCGGTCTCTTCCTTATCTGCTAAGTATAAGCGGACAGGAGGAGGTACACGCCTCAAGAATTCTTCAACCAGCATGAGGTTGACGAGTTCTGGAAAAGTAGAGACATGTGCTGCCTCCAGCCATTTCATAAAATATCTCCGTTTGGTGTTAGCAAATTCTAAGAAGGTGGTGGTACTTGCCTTTACGTAGTCACGGAATTTTCGTCGGTAGCTTTCGGTGGAGAGAAGGTAGGCGTCCAACACAGCTTGCTTCAGGGTTGGGTAGTCGTTTTCAGATGCCAAAGTGCTGAGTGTGACTGCTGCTCTACCTGTAAGATGTACTCGGAGAAGGGTAGCCCATTGGTCGTCAGGCCAACTAAGTTGATTAGCAAGGGTCTCAAAAGTTGTGAAAAAAACATCAACCTCCGTTTCTACGAACGGTGGCATTAACTTACTTGCATGGGAGACATTGAAACTTGGAGGAAGACTAGCTGCAGCTTGTAGGCGTTGAGCTTGGTGTGTAGTGTCCATCGTGAGTTCTCTGTCATGACATTCTAGAGCCGAGCCGCTTGCCGTTTGTCGTGTTCGCGTTGCATCTCTAGTTGTCGTTGTCTTGTTTCAAGTTGTACTTTTTCACGCTCTTTGAATAAGGCCAACTCACGTTCTTGCTGTCCTTGGAGGAGGAGGGCCTCTCTGCACTTTCCTCTTTCCTCTGGGCGGCCTCTCGCTCCTTGAGGCGGATTTCTCGATCTTGTTGTTCCTTAAGCAATGCGGCCTCTTCTTTCTTGAGTTACAGCTCTCTTTCTTGCTCTTCCTTTCTGATTGCAGCCTCACGCTCCCTGATTGCAGCTGCTTCCTGTTGTTGCTCCCGCTCGATCTTAGCAAGTTCTAGTTTGAGCTTCATTGCTGTCAAATCATGCTTATCTGAAATAGTATATTGTTCGTGAGTATCAGAGTCTATAGTCCCTTCATCCAAAAGGTGATCCAATATCATATTATGTATGGCATATTTGTTGGCTCCATGGGGAACTTCCAGGTGATACTCATGTGCAAGAGTTATCAATTCGACCCTCTTAGCATGACGTAAGTTCCCTATTTCACCTTCTGGATCTGTCTGGAAAGCTTGGATACGAAACATGGTGAAAATAGCAAATAAATGTGACACGAATATACTGTGATGATATGGTGAATGTCAGAAACAGGAAAACGTGGCAACTGGTACCTATCCTGTGGAATTGTTGACAATTAAAGTTAAGTCAAGATGGTAATTGATTAAGGTCGCAGGAAAACTTGTACCCGGTACTCACTGTGGGAGGATAAAGGCAAGAAAATCCTACTAATTAGTTGAAACTGAGTTTCGAAAAACAAGTGAAACACTAAATGGTTCCAAGTAAATTAGGTAGTCCAAGAATGTAGGCATACCTTGCCGAGTCACTATAGAACATAAGCAAGTTTTTCCCACTGAAATTAAATATGATACTTACAGAATTAGCGAACTTTGTGCTCAAAAGAAAGAAAGCTAATTCCCTACCTAAGTAAGTACCATCAATTCTGACCGACGAGTAGGGGTGCGAGTGTCAACTGGTGACGAGAACTATTGGCGAGGTCCCAACTCGTCAATAAAAGTCCGTGCGAGAGGAACTATGGCCCTCTTTATCCTCCTAGAGTCGGATTGCAGAAATTAGGTGCTATTGACCCGGAGACAGACCACAGTACCAGGGTACCTATATGATAATCTGTCGAAAATATGAGAAATATCTGAGGGACAAAAGGTGTTAAGCACGGGTAATAACACGGAGGGAGAGACGACCAATTAAGAGTATGACTGCGGCCTACAGTCACCACGTAATCCAAAGTTGTCTCACACTCACCATATGCTACTCCCGTAATGCACAATATACACAGCACCATATGAATAAAAAAGTGATTAGTGAAAATATTGAAAGCAAGGGAATTAAAGCCAAGTACGCTTACCACAATTACCAATACCTGAGTGAAGCTCCTAGGACAGGCCCCCAAATATATGTGACGGTAAAGTAGTGGAGTATGGTGTTCGGCAGTCCTCCAATGGCAGGTGTCAAAGCCAGGCCACATACACAAGTAAGAAAAAGGAAAAAAAAGAATGAAAGCTTGTCTGGTAGTCTGTGGTAAGGTAAGGGAAGACACACGAAACACAAAAGATAAACAATGAAATTTAATTACTCTAGAAAACAAATTTAAATAAAGACAATTCCTTGGCTGAGCAACGTGCAAGATTAACAAGTGAAAAAGAATCAACATAAAAATGAATTACGTTACAATAATACAAAAATGAAATACAAGTGAAATATAAAATGGTGCTGGAATATTAGCGCAAGCTAAGAACCGCTATTTGATCACACGAGATGAATCAACTAGTTGTTCACAGCCTTAGAGCACAAGATATTCTGACGAGGTACAGCTCGTGGACTCCAATGTTGACTTGACGACGTGCGTGAGTGGTGGAGAGCTTGAGTGGCGAGATCCTGAACAGCCAATGAGAATACGGCCAGTCCCACACTGGTAGTTGGCTAATCGTCAAGCAGGTGACGAGCTGGCGGTGAGGAGTGTGAGGGGGGAGGGGGGTGCAGGTGCGTGTGGCTGTCTTGATATACGTTTTCTACTGTAGAACGTATCTTGAATGTTGAGTATGGAACGTGACGAGGGTAGGGAAGAGCAGGCTCAATCTCTTGGAAGAGATTATCGTCACAATATATATATACATACATATATATGGATATATATATATATATATATATATATATATAATATATATATATATATATTATATATATATCACAACTATATTTACCCACTTCAAGGACCCCGCTCCAAAATATAGAAGCATCAAGAAATATGGGCCAATAGGCCCTTCCGCAGTTACTCCATTCATCCTTCAATTTACCAGTTAATATCCAGTTAATATCCATTGTTTTCGTGTTTTGTCCTTTGTTGAAAGTTT
>WNGS01033008.1:0-17172 GCA_020271785.1 Procambarus virginalis
TTGATGCTTTGCACCGTACTGGGTTGCGCCTCAGCTCTGGTGCCTTTCGTTCGACTCCCACCCTCAGCTTGTATGTTGATACTGCCTTCCTATCTTTCCAGGATCGCCGTGATCGCTACTGTCTTTGATATCTTGCGTGGTCCTTGCAACATCCTTCCTCTCGCCTCTTGTCATGCTTTGACTTTTACCCCTCCTGTAGTTCCTGTTCTTCATCACCACCTCCCTCTTTTTCGTCTTCTCTTTATTTAGATTTCACGTGGTGGATTCTTCGTGACCTCCATAACAGTGACCATTCCCCATCCTTGTCACCTTTTTCTCTTTTCACCCTTCTCTCTCCTTCCCTAGGTGGCAGTTTGCCAAGGCTGACTGGAATCTATTCACTCTACATGCTACTCTTTCTGACCTCTCCTATCTGCCTCACCGTCGAGCCCTACTCCTTTTCATCACACCATATTAGACGCCTGCCCTCCACTCTATTCCTTGCTCTACCTCCAGGGGCATGCGGAAGTGCGTTCCCAGTGTGGAATGCTGGGTGTTTCGACTGTCCTCTGTAAGAGTGCAGCCTGGAAGAAAGACAGATGCAGACAGACGGCTGTTTCTTTTGTTTTATAAGGTGACTGCGGTCCGTACGGTTAAACGTGAGAGTTGGAAATCTTTTGTCTCCACCATTATGTCTGATATTCCTCTGCCCCAGATCTGGAAGAAAATCATCGTAAGATTGCGGGTAAGTTTGTTCCAGATGTCTCACCAGTCCTTCACTTCCATGGTTCTATTGTGGCGGATCCTGTGTCAGTCGCCACCGAACTGTGTTCCCCTTTTTCGACTGGTGGCTCCAGTTCTAGTCTTCCTCCATCTTTCCTTATTCGTAAGCACCTTCATGAATCTTGTCCTATAGATTTTCGCACGCATCTCCAGCTTCTCTATAATGATCTCTCTCTCCGAACACCAGTCTGCCCTGACTCTCTGCGGTTCTATGGCAGCGGGCTCAGAAAGCGAAACATCTCCTAATGAATGTCACCTCTCTCAATGCATGGTTTCAGTATATACTGAATCTGTTTAACCATATCTGGCAGTCATCATCTGTCCCTGAGGACTGGCTTCAGGTGGTGTTTTTCCTATTCAGAAACCAGGGTCTCTAGGGACAGCTGCTAAGGACATCTGCCCCATTGCCCTCACGAGTTGCGTCTGCAAACTCTTTGAACGTATGTTCAATGTCCTTATGATGTTGTTCTTGGAACACTATCGCCACCACTTACCTTCTCAATTTGGCTTTTGCAAGTGTCATGACTGATGTCTTGGTGAACATGGTCTATATATGTACTGCTTTTGCTGCAAAGACCTCTGTTGTTGCTGTCCTTTTTTGACCTGGAAAAGGCATATGACACCACCTGGAGATACCATATTTTGTCCCAACTCCATTCGTGGTAATCTCCTCTTCCTACGAAGCTTCCGCTCTAATCGTTCCTTAGTGATGGTTTGTACCATTCTGCCTCTTTACGGCAATATGAAGGTGTACCCCACAGTAGTGTTCTGAGCACTTACTAATTTTCCTGGTTGCCCTCAGTGGTCTTCTTTACTCCCTTCCCTCTGGAATCTCATCAGCTCTCTATGTTGACAATCTTACCCATTGCTGTCAAGGTGATGACTTGCCTTTCCTTCAACGGCGACTTCAACTTGCGATTGATGCCGTGTCATCCTGGGACACCAATCATGGCATCAAGTTCTCTACAACTAAACTTTTGCGATGACTTTTACTCGGAAGTAGGTCGTTCTTCATCCCCTTTGTCGCTTTATGGTAATCCCCTTTTGTGCAAAGATTTTGCTAAACTTATGGAGTTAATCTTTGAAACTCGTTTGTTTGGTCTCCCCATATCTCTAACCTCTGAGTTGGATGCTCTAAGGTCCTTAACTTACTTAAGGTAAGTTATCTTCCTGGGGAGCTGATACGAGCACGCTCCACCTTCGTGCTGTCTAAACTCAAGTATGGTTGTCTTGCTTACTCGTCTGCCTCTCCTTCTACTCTTTGCTGTCTTGATGCTCTGCACCATAATGGGTTATGCCTCAGCTCTGGTGCCTTGCGTTTGACTCCTACCCTAAGCCGGTATGATGAAACAGGCATACTGTATCTACAGGATCGCCATGATCGCTACTGTCTTTGCTACATTGCACAGTCCCTACAACACCCTCCTCACTCTCGCTTATGTTGTACTTTTCCTTGCACACTTTTCTTCACACTTCCGCTCCATTTCCGTCTTCACAGATGGGGTCAAAGTCTGCAGGTGGTGTAGCCTACTCTGTTGTTTTTCCTGACCACACCTATGTGTCACCTGCATCCAGAGACTAGCATCTCCACAGCAGAACTTTGTGCTATTTTGTATGCTCTTGTCAACAGCTTTCTTGCTGTCAATTTTCCTTTATTGTTGTAGTTGACTCTCACAGTGCCCTCATGGCTCTGGAGCCCTTTAATCCAGTTCATTCGGTTGTAGTCGAAATTCAACATTGGCTGTTTCTTATCTCCAATAGATTTAGGACAGTGGAATTTTGCCGGTTCCCAGCCATATTTGTGTCTTAAATGAGCGTGCGGACTCTGTCACTAAGGAGGCTATCTGCACTTGCCCCATCTCCCATAAAGGTGTTCCTTATTCTGACTTCTACCCAGTTATTCATTCCTCCATCCTTACCCATTGGCAGGATTGTTGGTCTTCTGTTACTCGTGACAAACTGCATACTCTTAAAGGTAGTGTGGGTCCCCATGGCCCTCCTCCCATCACCATAATTGGTGGTGAGAAATGGCTCTGATGAGATTACGTATTAGCCATAAACATGTTTAATTCATAAGCACTTAATGGAGCACCGCCCTGCTCTTTATTTTCCAAACTGCATTGTGCCTCTTACAGTTGTGCATATCCTTGTTGAATGTCCTGACTTCCAGGAGGTGTGTGTGTGTCTTGTTTCCTGACTGTCCCTCGTGGTCACTTGTTCCTCGATAGAATCCTTGATGAATCAGATACCTTTGATATTGTTTGCCTTATGCACTTTTGTTCTCGAATTGGCATCCTTAGTGATATTTACCGTTTTTTTATATCCCACACAGTTGATGGTGCTTCGTAGCCTTCCGGGCTTGGTGCCCTCTTTTGATAATTACTTGCATACTTTTTCTCATCTACATTAATGACATTCCGAATACCTCTCAATACCTCAAGCCAATTTTATTTGCTGTTTACACAACCCTCATTTTCTCCAATCTAAGAATTGGCAATATCCAATTATAATATTACCAATATTAGTAATAAAGTAGATGGTAAATTCATGATGTTCTCATTGATAAAAAGCTGAATTTCCAGTGTCACATACAAATTATAGCTAAAAAATATTTTAAAATCACTTGGCAATCTTTTCTAAATCAGATATTATGTACGTCACCCTCTACCTTGGTTAAGCTTTATTGGCTCCTCTCGTCTTTCCTTATCACAATTTTGGTATCATTGCCTGTGGTTCTCCCTAAATTATCTGATCTCTAATTACTCAAGACAAATCATCAATTAGAACAATAACAAACTGAAGCCACAGACAGCATTCTGCCCTCCTACCTAATAAATGCCATGTAACCTACCTTACCTACTGATTGTCAACCTATGTCTTGCTATTATTAAACAATAATGAATAATGACTGAACTTGTAATACTGCTATATGCCGAGTAAACAAAAAAGTTACTATGTGTTTAGTTAAAATTACCATCGGCTGTTTGTTGCGCGTTTTGCTGTTCCGTTCAACAGATAATTATTGTCATTCTTTTTATTTTTTCTACTTTTGTTCAACTTTTGCTTTTCATCTCAATTATTTTTAGCAATTATTTTAAGTGTTTATCCACAGCATGCCTGAAACACTGTGCATATTAGTGGCTTTAGGCATAGTATATTCTTGCTTATCTAGAAATCCAACATGTGCTTGTAACCCATTTTCTATGTACGTTTCTCAAAAAACATTATCATCTTTAGCATTATCATTATGTTAAACAGGAATAGCTTATGGAAAGTATAGTGAAAGGATAGAAGAGTGGGAAATATAATATGTGATTTTTGAGAATATACCATCAGTTTGAGACTTTGCCTGTACTGTATGTGATGTGAGTGTCAAATTTAGTCTCTTGTTTATGTATAGGCCAAGGAACTTTTCATCATTTTAATGGTAATGTTGACATTATCTATTTGAAGGTGAATTTAATTTGATAATTTACTTCCAAATACAATGTAATAGGTATTCTCTATATTTAGTTTGTTGGTTGACATCCAACCACATCCAGTTTGTTTCAATTTGTTGTTTACAATATTACTTATTGTGTGATGCATTGGAGTTTGAATAGATGAAGGCAGTATCGTCAGCAAATAGTATTGGTTTAAGGATTTAGAGACATTGGTAAATCATTGATGTATATAAGCAATAGGAGAGGTTCTAAGATGCTGCCCTGTGGCACTCCTACGGTTACAGTAGAGATGTGGGGGGGAGGTTATGTCATAAGGCTACATTGGTGTCTATCATTAAGATATGATAGAATATAGTTATCAGGAAGGCCTCAGATTCCGTAATGATTAAGTTTAAGTAAAAGGTTGGTATGGCTTACAGTATCAAGCCTGACTGTCAATTATATTAACCTGAATCTGGCAGTTATATTATCCTAAGACTGCCAATTATAAAACTCATATATATATATATATATATATATATATATATATATATATATATATATAATATCTATATATATATATATATATATATATATATAGCATAAATATGTTAATTACATTATCTTGAATCGGGCATTTTTATATTTATATGATCTAGCAATTTGATGTATGTATAATGAATCTGGCATATATATATATAAGTAGCAAGCAATTCGATATATATAATATATATATATATATATATATATATATATATATATATATATATCTATATATATATATATATATATATATACAGTACTGTATGTGAATCTGGCAATAATATTAGCCTGATTCTGATATTTGTATTATCTTATATCTGGTATTTTATAAACCAAAACTTTGCATATATATGAGTGACTCCAGAATTTGTATTATAATGCGGAGTATTTCATCGAAGGCTTAATTACTAATATTTATTTCATTTGTTTACAGATGCCTTAATCTGACAATTTATTAATATAAAAGGATGTCTGCTTTTAAATTAATAAAGTGATTTAAAAAATTTGATGTAAAGTCCTTAGTTTGAATATTGTTTAATGGATAGGTATATTTATGATCATTATTGACCTGTATTATGAGGTGTAGGAGTAACCTATATGGTTTTCATTGGTCGTTTAATTTCTTGTCTTGATGGATGTGAATGATGTTTAATTATTATTTATTTAGGCTCTATTATTAGTTCAGATTATTTATAGATAGAATAATGTGCAATAGATGGCTCTTAAAACCTGTTAATTATTATATTATTATTACTTGACAATTGTCTCAACATTCCAATTTACTGTCCTCTTACTGTAAGTGTTGTTTTAATTAGCACATAAATGATCTTCACATAATATGGTTTATTTACCCCCATGACAATGCTTCAGTATTTGTAAAGTCATAATTCCCGGTTATTAAGGTAATTAGAGAAATAACAAATCCTGAATGTATGAACATTAAAAGCATTTCGGTATGTGCAAAATATTCTTGTTTTGCAAGAACACTGGCTTACATCTTATGAATTTCAAAACCACTTCAAATTTATTGATAGTTCTTTTTCCACTGCCAGTATTGACATGTCTATTGACTGGTCAGGTCCTGGAAGACCCTATGGTGCTGCTGCTATCCTGGGCATAACAATATGCAATGTAAAGTTGAGGTTGTCAATATTGTATCAGGGCTCACTCCTGCTATACTTGTGTCCTATAGTTATTTGGAGATGATTTCGGGGCTTATCGTCCCCACGGCCCGGTCCTCGACCAGGCCTCCTTTTTGTTACACAATCCCAAGGAAGCAGCCTGTAGCAGCTGTCTATCTCGGGTACATATTTACTGCTAGGTGAACAGACTCATCAGGATGAAAGAAACTCTGCCCATTTGTTTCCGTCTCCACCAAGGATCAAACCCGGAACCTCAGGACTACGAATCCGATGTGCTGTCCACTAAGATGTCAGGCCCCTTTGCTCAGGGGCCTGAAAGGTGCTCAGCAGTATTTGATTATGTGTGTGTGTATATATGCATGGTTTTCACAAGCAATATCAACTGTGTAGATGAGTATGGAAGTATATGATCAGAAATATATCAATTGACTAATTTGTATCATTATGCTGAACTCATGGGGTGGTAGGTGATTTTTAACACTGATTTTACCCGCTAAGATGTGTACTTAAATTTGTTTAATGAATTCATGGATGCTGAAAATTTACATAATCCTGCTATTAATGATTTATTTACTATTAACTATAGCTTTATGTCATGAGATAGGAATGGAAGGTCTCATATTGATCATTTTCATATTGATGATATAACTGGTCACACCTTTAAGTATAAGGCTGTCAGTGATGACAACCTGTCCTGGTATCATCCTGTCGTGGCCACCTCCAATATACCTCACTCACAAGTTGCTGCTGCCAATGAAAACATAAACCTCCCTAGAACACACCTAAACGTAGGAAGGCCACTCTTGCTGACCTGGATAAGTTTAAATGCCTGCTTAACGAATACTCAAATCACAAGTGATGCAATTGCTTGAAATATTATTCAGTGCAATTTGCATCAGAACAATCTCAAGGACTTTTTCACATCTGTCGTTTCAGTGCTAGATAGGGCAGGGGAAGAGAGTATTTATCTTATAACCAATAAAAGAAGAAGTATGCCTGGTTGGAATAATCATGTTAGGGAATTTCAAAACAGATCTACCTTTTGGCATAACCTACAGAAAGATGCAGGGTGCTCCAGATCTTTTGGCCTAACCCACAAAAAGATGCAGGGTACTGCACATCTTTTGGCATGACCTACGGAAAGATGAAGGAGTGCCCAAGACCTTTTGGCATATCCTATGGAAAGAAGCAGGGGGCCCCAGAGATGGTTGGTGGCTCAATATTAAGAAAGTGAAAGATAATATTGTGAGAACAAAAGTTGCCGATAATCTTTCAAGGAAAAAGTTTTATGATTTTTTGGGTGAAATTAGAAAAAAAAAGGTTCATGCAGAGGAGTAACAAAAGTTATAGAAGATGTCTCTGGGGCACATTAATATAGGAAATGGTTTAAAAGAAAAATCTTTAACATTGTAGAACACTGCGAGGTGCACGACAGATGAAACTGAAACTGACCTAATTACTGCTGTATGTGAAACCTGTATGGACCCTTCCCCCTAATGTTAAACACCTGCACACTGTAACCTCCTGTAATGGCCCTAATGTTAAACACCCGCACACAGTAACCCTGTAATGGCTCTAATGTTAAACACCTGCACACTGTAACCTCCTGTAATGGCCCTAATGTTAAACACCTGCACACAGTAACCACTGTAATGCTTGAGAAAACTTAAAAAGCTAAACAATAGGAATTGTGATATTTTACATGATTATGATATAATACAGTAATATATTATGATACATTACTGTATTTTATTTATTATTTTTGTATTCAGGGATTCTTACATTCTTGTACAGCCAATAGCACACATAGCTTTTTAGGTGAATGTCTATGAGTCTTACAGGCACTCTCTCCCATGGTACATCACCACCATGTGTCTTACAGGCACTCTCTCCCATGGTACATCACCACCATGTGTCTTACAGGCACACTCTCCCATGGTACATCACCACCTCACCTTACCCCCTTGTGTCTTACAGGCACACTCTCCCATGGTACATCATCACACTGTGTTGTACAGGCACACACTCCCATGGTACATCACCACCATGTGTCTTACAGGCACACTCTCCCATGGTACATCACCACTGTGTCTTACAGGCACACTCTCCCGTGGTACATCACCACCATGTGTCTTACAGGCACACTCTCCCGTGGTACATCACCACTGTGTCTTACAGGCACACTCTCCCATGGTACATCATCACACTGTGTTGTACAGGCACACACTCCCATGGTACATCACCACCATGTGTCTTACAGGCACACTCTCCCATGGTACATCACCACTGTGTCTTACAGGCACACTCTCCCATGGTACATCACCACTGTGTCTTACAGGCACACTCTCCCGTGGTACATCACCACCATGTGTCTTACAGGCACACTCTCCCGTGGTACACCACCACCATGTGTCTTACAGGCACACTCTCCCGTGGTACATCACCACCATGTGCCTTACAGGCACACTCTCCCATGGTAAATCATCACAAAGTGTTGTACAGGCACACTCTCCCATGGTACATCACAACCATGTGCTGTACAGGCACATTCTCCCATGGTACATCACCACCCAGTGTCATACAGGCACACTCTCCCATGGTACATAAGCACAATGTGTCTTACAGTCACACTCTCCCATGGTACATAAGCACAATGTGTCTTACAGTCACACTCTCCCATGGTACATAAGCACAATGTGTCTTACAGGCACACTCTCCCATGGTACATCATCACAATGTGTCTTACAGTCACACTCTCCCATGGTACATAAGCACAATGTGTCTTAAAGGCACACTCTCCCATGGTACATCATCACCATGTGTCTTACAGTCACACTCTCCCATGGTACATTACCACCATGTGTCTTACAGGCATATTCTCCCATGGTACATCCCCACCATGTGTCTTACAGGCACACTCTCCCATGGTACATCCCCACCATGTGACTTACTGGCACACTCTCCCATGGTACATCACCACCATGCAACCCGCTCTCACACAAGACAGCACATATATGACTTAATGCTTAAAGTCAATATGTTATTTATTTATTTATTTATTCATATACAAGAAGGTACATTGGGAATGTGAGAATATATAATATGGTAATTACAATCTTGTAAAGCCACTAGTACGCGCAGCGTTTCGGGCAGGTCCTTAATCTAAGAAAATTTTTAGTAGGTAAATACTAGCAAAAATTATAAAAAAGAAATGATAACAGTTACATGGCAAGAAAAGAAAAAAGAAAAAAAAGATGAGAGAAAATTGTAGGTACAGTATAATAAAGCACTTAGGTAGCTAAGATTGATTGCAATGAAAGCTTGAAAGGTAGTTGACAAAATTTGGTAGGCACAATACAGCAAATGGCTAGCACATAAAGGAAGACAGCAATGAACACAATGATAAGGTTGTTTGGGTTAAATACATAAGAATTAGGAGATTGGGTAACACTAGATACAGAGCAAAAAATAAAGCTCAGTGTAGGAAACTAAGAAGATGAAATTAAGTACTTTTTGGTTTTGTTTTTAAATAAGGCAAAAGTTTTACAGTTTTTCAATTCACTAGGGAGTGAGTTCCATAGACTAGGTCCCTTAATTTGCATAGAGTGTTTACACAGATTAAGTTTGACCCTGGGGATATCAAAGAGATATTTATTTCTGGTGTGGTGATAATGGGTCCTATTACATCTGTCCAGAGAGAGTTTCAGAGCATGGTTTGCATTTAAGAACAGGGTTTTGTAGATGTAGTTGACACAAGAGAATGTGTGGAGGGAGTTAATATTTAGCAAGTTTAGGGATTTAAACAAGGGAGCTGAGTGTTGTCTGAAAGCAGAGTTAGTTATTATTCTGATAGCAGATTTTTGCTGGGTGATGATGGGCTTAAGGTGGTTTGCAGTGGTAGACCCCCATGCACAGATACCATAATTAAGATAGGGGTAGATTAGAGCATAATAGAGAGAGAGGAGAGCAGAGTTAGGAACATAATATCTGATTTTGGAGAGTATACCAACTGTCTTAGAGACTTTCTTAGTTATGTGTTGAATGTGGGTGCTGAAGTTGAGTCTCTTGTCTAGGAATAGGCCAAGAAACTTGCCATCATTTTTATTACTGATGTTAATGTTGTCTATCTGTAGCTGAATTGCATTTGATGATTTGCTTCCAAATAAGATGTAGTAAGTCTTTTCGATGTTTAATGTTAGTTTGTTAGTTGACATCCATAAGTGGACTTTTTTAATTCATTATTCACAACATTATTTAGTGTATGTGGGTTGAGGTCTGAATAGATAAGAGTAGTATCGTCAGCAAACAATATAGGTTTGAGAATATTAGAGACATTAGGCAGATCGTTTATATATATAAGAAATAGAAGAGGTCCTAAGATACTGCCCTGTGGCACTCCAACGGTAATTGGTAGAGTGGAAGAAGTTGTTTCATTGATAGTTACATATTGGTGTCTGTCACTAAGATAGGATCGGATGTAGTCAAGGGCAAGGCCTCGGATTCCATAATGCTGGAGTTTAAGTAAGAGGTAGTTGTGATTAACAGTATCAAAGGCTTTTCTTAGGTCAATGAAGAGTCCAATCGGAAACTCATTTTTGTCAAGTGCTGAGTAGATTACGTCAAGGAGACTAATGATTGCATCGTTGGTGCTCTTTTGGGACCTGAAGCCAAACTGGCAGGGGCTGAGTATGTCGAATTTTACGAGGTAGGAATAGAGCTGTTTGTAAATAATTTTTCAAATATTTTTGATAGAATGGGTAGATTTGATATTGGTCTATAATTGTTTATGTCCGCCGGATTGCCTCCTTTATGGACTGGCGTTACTCTTGCTTTTTTGAGGATATCAGGGAAGGTGTGACACTCTATAGATTTGTTGAACAGTAGGGCTATGGGTGGGGCAAGGGCATGGGAGGCTCTCTTGTATACAATGGACGGAATTTCACTGGTGTTCCCTGCCTTTTTTTAGAGAGTGTATGATGGACACAACATCTTCCGGGCTGATTGGTGAAAGGAGAAGAGAGTTTGGATAGCTGCCTGAGAGATATGTGTTAATATGTGTCTGAGTCTGTGGGATTTTACTGGCAAGATTAGCACCAACCGATGAAAAGAAACTATTAAATTCATTTGCCATTTCTAAATCAGTTGACGGTATATCCCCATCCTTGTAGAGTTTTATTTGGTTATGTGAGTGTTGTTTAGTTCCTAGGATACTAGAGATGGTTTTCCAAGTGCTTTTCATGTTGCCTTTTGCTTCATTGAATCTATTCACATAATATGCAAGTTTTGCCTTTCTTATGATACTGGTAAGCATTGATGAGTACCTTTTAGCTACTTCCTTTGAAACTAGGCCAATCCTAAGTTTCTTTTCATATTCATGTTTCTTGTTGATTGAATTGAGAATGCCGCTTGTGAGCCATGGATTGTTTAATCTTTTGTCAGTTACTTGCTTGGTAAGAAGGGGACAATGAAGGTTGTAGAGGCTTAGAGTTTTGGAGAGGAAGAGGTTAGCTAATGAATTTATATCCTGGGTATTATTGAATTCAGAATCCCAGTTAATATTGTGAAATGCATCTGTAAGATTGCCCAAAGCTGATTCACTGTGTAGCCTAAATGAAAGTTTCTTGCTTTTTGGTGGTGTTATGTCCATGTTCGCTATGAGAAAGGTAGGATAGTGGTCAGTTGTTCTGTCGTAGATTATACCAGATACAAGGGGAGCTGTTATGTTTGTCCATATGTGGTCCAAGGTAGTGGCTGATGTTTGAGTGACTCGGGTAGGTTTGGTGATTGTGGGGATTAGCATACAGGAGTTCATGCTGTTAAGGAAATAGTCAACTTGAGAGCAATTTTGTTGACCCAGGTCAATATTAAAGTCTCCTCCCAGAATGATGTGGTTTTTGTTGAGATTGTTGTTTATAATAAGATTACTTAGGTTGTCTGAGAAAGAAGCTATGTTAGTATTGGGAAATCTATAGATGGCTCCAATAGTCAATGAGGATTTAAGGGATTTAATTGTAAACTGAGCAAAAGTATATTCACAGTAGTCATCTCTGTCACTAATAATACTGTTGCAGATAAATGTATCTCGGTAATATATAGCTGTGCCACCACCTTTTTATTTGGCCTACAGTTATGAATGGCTTTATAACCAGCTAAGTTGTAGAGTTGGGTATAGTCTTTATTTAGCCAAGTTTCTGTTAGAATAATGAACGATAAGTTAGTACCTAGTGCTGTGAGTAATGCATTTAAATCGTCAAAATGTTTACCAAGTGATCTAACATTTTGGTTGTAAACTGATAAACAGGTGTTATTTTGGAGTTTGTTTTTAGCCTGGTGTGCTGTGAAATACTTGCAATAATGATGATCAATGTGCTGGTTGGTGTAGATATGAGACAGAAGATTTTGATCAGGATCAATATCAGTGTGCATAGAGATGCAGAGGGATCACGATACAAGATACATGATATAGCAAACACAAGAATAAAAGCAAATACAATAAAATAGTAACAATTTAGAAGTAAAATAGAGATCCAATAGATAGCCAGGAAGGACACAGAAGTTAGATAAAATAAAAAAAAAAAAAAATCAGTAGAGACTGACAATATAAATGTAAAATAAAAAATAATAAGAAAATAATAATCATAAAGTAAAATGAACTTGAGGATAATTAGCTTAGTAATGGTTAATTAAAATCCTATAGTTGGTATGAACCTAAGAAAACAAAGTGAGCTCAAATAGATAATTCCGAAAAAAAGAAAAAAAAAAGAAAAAAAAGATATATATCTCAGATATATGTATAGTAAATCTTGAATTTTACTCTAATATAAATCTAAGTGTAAAAATAAACAGGGTGAGAGTATATTAATGTGGAAGATTTTACTATGATACTGTGGTAGATGATATAAACAATTATACTATTACTTAATTCCAATAAATGATTACAAGAAACAAATACCAAGTTACTTTAAATATAACAGGGTAATAAGATCCCTAGGTTTAGTGACAAGGGGATTAACTAAGAACAATAATTAAGAGTAAAAAAACAGGCATAGATGACAAACAAAAAAAAAATAAAAATAAAAATAAAAATAAAAAACCTTTGGAAAGGAAAGGCAGAGCTTAAGTACACTTTGGTTGTATGTGAGACTACAAATTATGATCTGGTTATTCAGCTGATATCCCACAGTCAGCCAGGAAGGAAGTGAGGTGAGCCTCAGTGGTTATGACATAAGTTTTTCCAGAGTCAGTCTTCCTAGCTATTATTTTACCATCGCGCACAAAACAATGTTTAATAGCAGGGGATTTTTTGCAGATTCCACGTAGTTTATATAAGAGATTTTGTCTGAATCTGGTTAGACATTCGTTCACATAAACATTGGATTTCCCACCGACTGCAGCAGTGATAAGGTCAGACTTGCGGGAGCAGCTATCTAACTTCACACGTATCTTCCTGTTATTTGTGCCAGATGATTTCGTACCCACTCTATAAGCTGACTTGATGTCACTTGCTTCGATTGAATAATTCAGCTTAGTACGCAATTCCTGGATCACGATGGCAGTACAGTTTTCCCTGTCAGTTTCATGGGGAAATCAAGTGATGAGATGATAACAGAATCAAGGAGCTTAAGTTGATCTGATTCGTCTTGGGTTGTAGTGTTGCTGTTGTAGGGAGTTAAAATGGTTCTCTAACTTTTGTAACATCTCTTCTTGCTTCTTAGAGGTTTCTGCTGATTTAGAGTTAGTAACCGAGATCTGCAGAGAGCTTAACTGTTCGAGGTGGCCGACTCTGGCAGACAGATCTTGGTTAATCTTGTGCATGGCCAAAGCATCACTCTGTAGCTTCATTATCAGGTCCGACTGCTCTCGGATTATAGACTTTTGGTCATCATGTATCTGAGTCAATAATTTGAACCATGGATTATCAGCGAGACGCTTAAAGTCAGAACATGGGGAGGCAGCTCGTTTAAGTTGCTCCATATGGTTACTTAACTGTTGCATGGCTCGAGTCGGCGACAACGCTTCACTCAGCTGGGAAGGTTTGTTATTGTTGACGCAGGGAGGGTCGGTACCCCCCCCGGTTGCCGCTAGGGGGGAGACAGCCGCGTTATTCCTGTTGCTAGCTTGGCTGGTTGGGTTCATCCTGATAGGTGTGTTATCTTTCTTTGCAGCCTTACCGAGCTTAGAATTGTTTTGCATGATAGCAGCAGAGATGTACGCAGGCAGATGGGGTAGACTCGTTGATGTGCAGCAGCAAAGTCAGGTTAGCTCCTCCAGGGAGCACCCTAATGAGGTCGAGATGAGCTAGTAGGTTAGGTTTGTTGTATATTTCGGTCACATTTAGGTCACTGGGTACTTAGCTGCCTTTGGGGTGATTACATAAGTTTGGGATGATGTGGGCTCAAGGAGCAGCGGATAAAGTTGGAGGGGCAGCAGGGTCGTCAGGAGCGGATGAGCGTTGGANTTGTGTTGCCTGTGTCTTGAGCGTAAATGGTACACAGTTTGTTCCATTTATCTCCCCCCAAAGTGCCGCTTTCTCTTCCCGATCTTAACACCTAGTGGACTCCTTGCCAGAGTCTGTGCTCCTGCTGGGTGATTTCAGTTGTCGACATACCCTCTGGGGGATGTTCTAACAGTGCCCGCCGCTTCTCGAACCGTTCGTCTTCTCTTCTTCTCTGTCTCTAAGGATGTCTGATGGCCCACTCACTTGGATTCTGGACTGCACCCCTTTCCTGCCTTGATTTTTTCTTTGCTCGTTGTCTCTTTACTTGAATTTCACATGGCAGGTTCTTGATGACTTCCATGGCAGTGACCATTTCCCCATCCTTGGTACCTTTTTTCTTTTCACCCTCCCTCTCCTTCCCTAGGTGGTGGTTTCCGAGGCTGACTGGCATCAATATACCCTCTGTGCTGCTCTCTCCGACCTCTCCATTTTGCTTCTCCTTCGCGCCCTCCCTTTTTCATGACACTGTCTTCGATGCTGCCCTACACTCTATTCCTCGCTCTACCCCTCAGGAAACACGGAAGTGCGTTCCCTGGTGGAATGTGGGACTGTGCTTGGGCTGTCTGCTATAAGCGTGCAGCCTGGAAGAGACACCGCCGCCGGCAGATGGCTGATTTTTGGTCTTTTGTTTTGGAAAGCGAGTTCAGTGGTCCGTAGGACCATCTACAGGTAAACGTGAGTGTTGGAGGTCTTATGTTCCACCATTACGTCCGAAAATACTCTGCCGCAGATCTGGAGGGTATCCGCAAGATAGTGGGTAAGTTTGCTTCTGATGTCTCGCCGGTCCTCCACCTCCGTGGTACTCTTGTGGTGGACCCGTTGCACGTTGCGACCGAACTGCGTTCCCACTTTCGTCTGTTAGCTCTGGTTCTCATCTTCCTCAATCTTTCCTTCTTCGTAAGCCTGTTCTTGATTCTCGTCTTTAGATTTCTGCACTCATCTCGGCCTTCCTATAACGATCCCGTCTCTGTTTCTGAACTTAAGTCTGCCCAGTCCCTCTGTGGTTCTATGGCAGTGGGTTCCGATGGCATTCATTATGAGATGCTTTGCCATCTCCCTCTGTGCATGTCACGGTATTTACTGAGTCTGTATAATCGGGCTGAGAGTCGTCTCCAGTACCTGAGGACTGGCTCGATGCCGTTGTCCTCGTCCTCCCATTATGTTTCCAGGGTCTCTTGGGACATTCCTTAAGGACTTCCACCCTATTGCCCTTGTGAATTGTCCTGCAAACTCTTTTGAACGTATGGTAATGTTTGTCTGATGTGGTTTTAAGAGCACTCACCACCTCTCCCCTTCTTAATTTGGTTTTCGCAAGTGCCGCAGCACAACAGATGTCCTGGCAAACTTGGAGGTCTATATTTGTACTGCTTTTGCTGTGAAGACCTCTGTTGTTGCCGTCTCTCTGACCTGGAAAAGGCTACGACACCACCTGAGAGATCATATTTGGTACAACTTCATTCATTTTGCCTTCGTGGTAATCTCCTCTCTTCCTCCAAAGCTTTATCTCTCGTTTCTTCGAGTTAGGCTTGGTGCCACTCTCTCTGCCCCTTTTAGGCAATATGAGGTGTACCCCAAGGTAGTGTTCTGAGCTACTCTTCTACTAGTTGCCCTCAGTGGTCTTATTTCCTCCCTTCTGGCGTTTTCTCTTCGCTCTCTATGTCGACGATCTTTCCCTTTGCTGTTGGGATGATGATTCACCTCTCCTTCAACGGTGGCTTCACAACTTGCGATTGATGCCATGTCATCTTGGGCCACTGATCATGGTTTCAAGTTCTCCATGTCTAAGACTTGTGCTATGACTTTTACTCAAAAGATGTTGTTCTTTGTTCTTCTTTCGCTTTATGGCCATCCCCTTGCGTTCAGGGAGTCCGCTAAGCTTTTGGGTTAATCTTTGACACTCATTTGTCTTGGTCGCCTCATATCTCTTACCTCCGAGTTGAATGCTCCAAGACTCTTACCATCCTTAAGGTTTTGTCCCATACTTCTTGGGAGCTGATAGCCGCACACTCCTCTCTTTACATTCGTCTCTCGTCCTGTCTAAACTCGATTATGGTTGCCCTGCTTACTCGTCTCAATCTACTCTTCGTCGTCTTGATGCTTTGCACCGTACTGGGTTGCGCCTCAGCTCTGGTGCCTTTCGTTCGACTCCCGCCCTCAGCTTGTTGTTGATACTGCCTTCCTATCTTTCCAGGATCGCCGTGATCGCTACTGTCTTTGATATCTTGCGCGGTCCTTGCAACATCCTTCCTCTCGCCTCTTGTCATGCTTTGACTTTACCCTCCTGTAGTTCCTGTTCTCATCTCCACCTCCCTCTTTTTCGTCTTCTCTTTATTTAGATTTCACATGGGGTTCTTCGTGACCTCTATTAACAGTGACCATTTCCCATCCTTGTCACCTTTTCTCTTTTCACCCTTCTCTCTCCTTCCCTAGGTGGCAGTTTGCAAGCTGACTGGAATCTATTCATCTACATGCTAATCTTTCTGATCTCTCCTATCTGCCTCACTGTCAAGCCCTACTCCTTTTTCATCACACCATATTAGACGCTACCCTCCACTCTAATCTTGCTCTACCTCCAGGGGCATGCGGAAGTGCGTTCCCAGGTGGAATGCTGGGTGTTTCGACTGTCTGTTATAAGAGCGCAGCCTGGAAGAAAGACAGACAGCTGTTTTCTTTTGTTTTATAAGGTGACTGCGGTCCGTACGGTTAAACGTGAGATGGAAATCTTTTGTCTCCACCATTATGTCTGATATTCTCTTCCCCAGATCTGGAAGAAAATCTGTAAGATTGCGGGTAAGTTTGTTCCAGA
>WNGS01033018.1:24031-34850 GCA_020271785.1 Procambarus virginalis
TGCAATAATACAATTATTCAAAGTTCCCTTCCAAAAATATGCAATATATGATCTTTATATAATATTATAAAATCAATAAATAGACTTTGGACTAATGTGCTCGAAACATACTGTAGAAGCACAAACTCTACATATAAGGTGCAATTTTCATGAAAATTGATTAAAAAATGAACGCTGTGAAACACCTTGAAGTTGTAAATTACTTACCTGAGTAAAATAAGATCAAAGTTTGGCCACCTGTAGCCAAGCTTGACGTTGACCAATTTCGTTCATAATTGGCACCCTTGCAGATAGGCATCCGTTCAGCAAGGTGTGTAAGTTTCATGTAAATTCCCTGATAACAAACGGAAAAAATATATATATATATATATATATATATATATATATATATATATATATATATATATATATATATATATATATATATATATATGTCGTACCTAGTAGCCAGAACTCACTTTTTGGCCTACTATGCAAGCCCGATTTGCCTAATAAGCCAAGTTTTCCTGAATTAATATATTTTCTCTAATTTTTTCTTATGAAAAGATAAAGCTACCCATTTCATTATGTATGAGGTCAATTTTTTTTATTGGAGTTAAAATTAACGTAGATATATGACCGAACCTAACCAACCCTACCTAACCTAACCTAACCTATCTTTATAGGTTAGGTTAAGTTAGGTAGCCGAAAAAGTTAGGTTAGGTTAGGTTAGGTAGGTTAGGTAGTCGAAAAACAATTAATTCATGAAAACTTGGCTTATTAGGCAAATCGGGCCTTGCATAGTAGGCTGAGAAGTGCGTTCTGGCTACTAGGTACGACATATATATATATATATATATATATATATATATATATATATATATATATATATATATATATATATATATATATATATATATATATATATATATATATTGGTGTATACTGGCAGCAGGTTTTCTTTTAAACATGTCTCATTGAATATGACCGCATATTCTGTATTTACTATCTTCTGATTTAGGGCTTCTATCCCTCTAACTATTTTCTTAGCATCAGGGCTTAGCTGAAATAGGAGTTCTCCAAAACTCATTTTCGTAATTTCTGGGTGAAGAAAAGATGTGGATTACTATAGAATGTATTACACTTATTTAAACAATTTGCACAACGTTTCGAACCTCCATGGTTCATTCTCAAGTGAGGAAATGTTACAATGTGGTTTGATTATATACCCGCACTGGGTCAGGTGATAAGACAATAAAGGTGAAAACATAGGGGATACATAGGGGATAAATGGGGTGAAACATATGAACATAAGAATAGAGGTAACCGCAGAAGGCCTATTGGCCCATACGAGGCAGCTGGCATCTACATACAAAGATTAATCCAGTGTAATTGGCCTGTTATGTTGAACATTGTCTTCTGTGTTGGCATCGTTATGTTCTGGTCTTGTCCTTACTCTCATTGTGGGAAGAGTAAATAGTTCCGTGATTTGGGTGTTCATGGTAGGTTGTTCTGTTCTTATGTGAATTGCTTCAAGAATTTGTAATCTTCTTGCATCTTGGGTTCTGTCTATTATGCATGTATTCTTGTTCAACATTTCTCTTGTTAGGGTGATGTCATGGGCTTGTCTCATGTGATTCCTAGGGGCACCGGATTGAAGATGGCATGTCAAACGCCTCGTCAGCTTGGTCGACGTCATACCTATGTACTTAGATTGAAGGTTACATCCTTCGTGGGGGCAAGTGTACATGTATACAACGCTTGACTGCTGTAGAGGGTTCTCTGTCGGCTTCGGGCTGTTTTTGATAAGGAGTTCGGAAGTCTTCTTGGTTTTATAGAATATTGTCAGGTTTATGTTTTGGTTAGGAGTAGTGCTTTTTACTCCTTTACGGATTATTTCTTTCATTATTCTTTCCTCTTTTGTATGTTCACTGTGCATGGTTGATTTGTAATATAATTTTATTGGAGGTATTGTGGTTTCTGTTCTAGGTTCTGGATTATACCAACGGTCCAAGTGTCTTCTTATAGCAGCGTTTATTTCCGCGTTGCTATATCCATTGTTCACCAATACCTGAGTTACTCTTTCAAACTCTCTACTCACGTTGCTCCATTCAGAGCAGTGGGTAAGCGCTCGACGAATATAAGCATTGAGAACACTGGCTTTGTATCTTTGGGGGCACTCACTTCTACCGTTCAGGCATAATCCTATGTTGGTGGGCTTGGTATATACGTTGGTGCTTAAAGAGGTTCCTGTTTTTGTTATTAGTACATCCAAGAATGGCAGACTGTTATTTTCACTATTTTCATGTGTAAATCGGAGTACTGACTCTCTCTCTAGATGTCTTTTTACGTCAATTAGTTCATCTGAGTCTTTTACTATTACGAATATGTCATCTACATAACGGCAATATAAAGTTGGTTTTTGTCTGCTACTGAAGACCCTGTCTTCGATGGTTCCCATGTAAAAATTAGCGAATAAAACTCCTAAGGGAGAGCCCATTGCTACTCCGTCTATTTGTAAATACATGTCTCCTTGTGGACTGATGAAAGGGGCTTCCTTTGTACATGCTTCGAGAAGACTCTTCAAGTGTGGCTCAGGTATGTCTAATTTGGGGGTGCTCTCGTCTCTGTATACTCTGTCCAGTATCATTCCTATGGTTGTGTCGACTGGGACGTTGGTAAATAGGGATTCCACGTCCAGGGAAGCAATGATTCCATCGGGCTGGGTTGATTTGATTAATTCTAGGAAATCTGCTGATGATTGTAGACTATACTTACTTGGAGTGTTGCTCCTGGGAGTATGGGTTCGAGTCACTTCTGGGGTGTGAGTTTTCATTCGCATATAGTCCTGGGGACCATTCAGGCTTGTTCGCATTTGTGTTCCTCACGTGTGCCCCAAAGAATGAGGTGATTTGGTAAAATGCTATGCCCAAGATAACCATCCGAGTGCCGGCGGTGAGGTGGTTCAAATAGCTTCGGCTATCACCTCATTTTGTCCGGTCGTGATGGTCAAGTGGTTTAAGGCGTCTTGTACATACCAGTTGCGTTGCTCCTGGGAGTATGGGTTCGAGTCACTTCTGGGGTGTGAGTTTTCATTCGCATATAGTCCTGGGGACCATTCAGGCTTGTTCGCATTTGTGTTCCTCACGTGTGCCCCAAAGAATGAGGTGATTTGGTAAAATGCTATGCCCAAGATAACCATCCGAGTGCCGGCGGTGAGGTGGTTCAAATAGCTTCGGCTATCACCTCATTTTGTCCGGTCGTGATGGTCAAGTGGTTTAAGGCGTCTTGTACATACCAGTTGCGTTGCTCCTGGGAGTATGGGTTCGAGTCACTTCTGGGGTGTGAGTTTTCATTCGCATATAGTCCTGGGGACCATTCAGGCTTGTTCGCATTTGTGTTCCTCACGTGTGCCCCAAAGAATGAGGTGATTTGGTAAAATGCTATGCCCAAGATAACCATCCGAGTGCCGGCGGTGAGGTGGTTCAAATAGCTTCGGCTATCACCTCATTTTGTCCGGTCGTGATGGTCAAGTGGTTTAAGGCGTCTTGTACATACCAGTTGCGTTGCTCCTGGGAGTATGGGTTCGAGTCACTTCTGGGGTGTGAGTTTTCATTCGCATATAGTCCTGGGGACCATTCAGGCTTGTTCGCATTTGTGTTCCTCACGTGTGCCCCAAAGAATGAGGTGATTTGGTAAAATGCTATGCCCAAGATAACCATCCGAGTGCCGGCGGTGAGGTGGTTCAAATAGCTTCGGCTATCACCTCATTTTGTCCGGTCGTGATGGTCAAGTGGTTTAAGGCGTCTTGTACATACCAGTTGCGTTGCTCCTGGGAGTATGGGTTCGAGTCACTTCTGGGGTGTGAGTTTTCATTCGCATATAGTCCTGGGGACCATTCAGGCTTGTTCGCATTTGTGTTCCTCACGTGTGCCCCAAAGAATGAGGTGATTTGGTAAAATGCTATGCCCAAGATAACCATCCGAGTGCCGGCGGTGAGGTGGTTCAAATAGCTTCGGCTATCACCTCATTTTGTCCGGTCGTGATGGTCAAGTGGTTTAAGGCGTCTTGTACATACCAGTTGCGTTGCTCCTGGGAGTATGGGTTCGAGTCACTTCTGGGGTGTGAGTTTTCATTCATATATATATATATATATATATATATATATATATATATAATATATATATATATATATATATATATATATATATATATATATATATATATATGCCTGCCCATATATATTACAATTATTTATTAAAAAACATCCAATTATAACACTAAAACATACTAACCTATTATAATTGGACCGAATTTTGGGTGCTCAAGGTGGCACTGCAATGGGCACTAATAGGACACTCCCATAGCTGGATTCACCTTCCTCAGGAGCTTGTCTGGGCTTGGTGGTGAGTGTCGTTGGTTTCTGCATCACCTCCTTTCTACTGAAGTATCAATCAGTTATATCATTCTCTTTAGTCAAGGAGGGTGAGTGAGGAGGGTCGAGGAAGGTGAGTGAGGAGGGTCGAGGAAGGTGTGTGAGGAGGCGGGGTGCGTCACGCCTCACAGCTGATCCCGCCTCCACTAGATATTACTCGTCTTTGCGCTAAAGCAGCTTTCTTTTCCTGATAAAGACGGTGAGCGAGTGCCAAATTTGCTGCTCTAATCTTGTGACTCTTCCTACTACACGTCATTGTGCAGGAGACCCAAGAAATGCAATATTCAGGAGCGAGAATAGAGAGCGCGTCGACATACATCTTCACTCATCAGGAGACAACAGGCCACTGCTGGTGTCTACCAGAGTCACCGCCCACTATGAGGAGATAGTTGCCAACGAGTGTATATTTTATATTTATACATACAGAGTTATTTCCGACGTTATTACGAAAAATTTGACATTTAGAACATACGACGCAATACCTTCCGCGCGCCACAGTCGCGGGGCGCCGGATTCTGACCATTTACGCATGGAAAAGCACCATAAATACATCAATTTATATCATAATATTATTGGGATTGCGCCACAGTGTTGCCAGAACTACGTAGTATTTTTATAAATTTTTCAAAATATTACGATTTTTTCCGAATTTTTTCGTGCTTATGATAAGGACTGAAACACCAGTGCCTATGGATAAAGAATAAGGAAGATTATTCATTAAACTTCAATGGGCTGTATAATGTATTAATGTTCGAGAATAAACTTTCCGTCCTTCACAAAATGTGGGGTTAATGCCAGAAGTAATCTACTCCCAGTACGCTTCATTGAGGCTGGTTCTTCCTCGAATAAAATTAGCAATTTCTACTAAATACTATATTAAGAAACATTAGATAAATTGATTATATGTTGATTTGCCAAGAAATTATTCTCATTTGACTTTTATGAGGCTATTATATTACGTTAGATATCTGAAATAAACTAAATATCTACAACTGACAATCGATTCTAGATTTTTCTCAGTCAAAGAAATAATAGAGAAGGGTTCAGCTGCTTAGCTGTATTAGTGAACGGAGAAGTATAGGTGCAATGGTGTCGTCTGCTACTTGCTGCAACACGTGAGCTCGAGCATGGCGTGGGAACATGAGGACCACGACCGATTACAACACAAGCTGAAATTTCAGCTGAATATACTAATTGTATATTTCAGCTGAATATACTACTACTATCTAGTATCCTCACTATGCCATAGAAGGAATAAAATTAATTCCTTATGGACGTACTTATTTTTCGGGGAGGTCGCGTAGTGTAAAGATGGACAGTGCACAGTAAAAAGATATACACAAAGATCTCATGATATAACTAATACTAGAGCACTTAACCTGCTGGCCGTCCACGGAAGCAATCCTTGATTGCTACTGGAGCAATTGCACGCTCCTAGGCCGATTAACTACATGGGCCTAACGTAGATATGATTGAAATTCGACATTCCCGGGACGACATTCCCGGATGATTGTTGGCGTCGCTTGATAAGCCAGATGGCGAATCACGTCCTCATGGCGTGGTAACTAAAGGCGAAAGGCCTTTAGTTACCACGCCAAAGGTCAAAATTACGACTTTTTTATATCGAAAATATGCCAATTACCGAAAACGGCGATGGGTCACATTTTGCCCCTCCCCCCCACCATGCAGTTTTTAAGATATGTGAAATATCGGAAATTTGACTCGTGAGCTTTAGTTTTGAGTCAAATTCTAGCTCTCTGCACCTATTGGCAGTTTCATATTACGACTTTTTATACCGAAAATATGCCAATTTCTGAAAACGGCAATGGGTCATATTTTGTCCAAACCCCTGTAAAGTTCTCAATATATGTGAAATGTCGGAAATTTGACTCCTGAGCGTCACTTTTGAGCCGAATTCTGGTTCTCTGCACTTAATTGGAGTTTCCAATTACTACTTTTTATACCGTAAATATACCAATTACTGAAAACGGTGATGGGTCATATCTTGCAAAAAAAACCTTTGCCGTTTTCAAAATATGTGAAATGTCGGAAATTTGACTCCTAAGCGTCATTTTTGAGCGGAATTCTGGCTTTCTGCACATATTTGCAGTTTCAAATTATGACTTTTTATACCGAAAATATGCCAATTTTTGAAAACGGCGATGGGTCATATTTTGCCCAAACCCCTCTTCAGTTTTCAAAATATGTGAAATATCGGAAACTTGATTCCTAAGCGTCACTTTTGAGCCGAATTGTCACTCTCTGCACGTATGTGCAGTTTCAAATTACGACTTTTTTATATGAAACATATGTCAATTACCGAAAATGGCAATGGGTCATATTTTGCCCCCCCCCCCTGCAGTTTTCGAAATATGTGAAATATCGAAAATTTGACTCCTGAGCGTCGCTTTTGAGTTGAATTCTGGATCTTTGCACGTATTTGCATTTTCAAATTACGACTTTTTATACCGAAAATATGCCAATTTCTGAAAACGGAGATAAGTCATATTTTACTCAAACACCCCTGCAGTTTTCAAAATATGTTAAATGACGGAAATTTGACTCCTTAGCGTCATTTTTATGCCGAAATCTGACTCTCTGCACGAATTTGTGGTTTCAAATTGCTATATTTTATACTGAATACTGCCAAAAACTGAAAACGGCGAAGGTTCATATTTTGCCCAAACCCTCCTTCAGTTTACAATACATGTGAAATGTCGGAAATTTGACTCGTGAGCTTCACTTTTGAGCCGAATTTTGGCTCTCTGCACCTATGTGCCGTTTCAAATTACGACTATTTATACAGAAAATATGCCAATTACTGAAAACGGCGATGGGTCATATTTTGCACAAACCCCTCTGCCGTTTTCAAAATATATTAAACGTCGGAAACTTGACTCCTAAGAGTCATTTTTGAGCCGAATTCAGGCTCTCTGCACCTATTTGCAGTTCCAAAATACGACTTTTGATACAGAAAATATGTCAATTTCTGAATACGGCGACGGGTCATATTTTGCCCAAAACCCCCCTGCAGTTTTCAAAATATGTGAAATGTCGGAAATTTCATTCCTGCGCGTCACTTTTGAGCCGAACTCTGGCTCTCTTCACCTATGTGCAGTTTCAAATTTCGACTATTTATACAGAAAATATGCCAAATCCTGAAAACGGCGATAAGTCATATTTTGCCCAAACCCCCCATGCCGTTTTCAAAATATGTGAAATGTCGGAAATTTGACTCCTCAGCGCTATTTTTGAGCCGAATTCTGGCTTTCTGCACCTGTTTGCAGTTTCAAATTGCGAATTTTTATACCGAAAATATGCCATTTACAGAAAACGGCTTTGGGTCACATTTTGCCCAAACCCCACTTCAGTTTTCAATACATGTGAAATGTCGGAAATTTGACTCCTTATCGTCTTTTTTGAGCCGATTTCTGGCTCTCTGCACGAATTTGCGGCTTCAAATTGCGATTTTTTATACTGAATACTGCCAATTAATGAAAACGGCGATGGGTCATATTTTGCCTAAACCCCACATCAGTTTTCAATACGTGTGAAATGTCGGAAATTTGACTCCTTATCGTCTTTTTGAGCCGATTTCTGGCTCTCTGCACGAATTTGCGGTTTCAAATTGCGATTTTTTACATAAAAAAATATCCCAACTACCGAAAACGGCGATGGGTCATATTTTGCCCAAACCCCCCTTCAGTTTTCAATACATGTAAAATGTCAGAAATTTGACTCCTTAACGTCATTTTTAAGCCGAGTTCTACCTCTTTGCACGAATTTGCGGCTTCAAATTGCGATTTTTTATACTGAATACTGCCAATTACTGAAAACGGCGATGGGTCATATTTTGCACAAACCTCCCATCAGCTTTCAATTTATGTGAAAAGTCGGAAATTTGACTAGTGAGCTTCACTTTTGAGCCGAATTCTGGCTGTCTGCACCTATGTGGACTTTCAAATTGCGACATTTTATACCGATAATATGCCAATTACTGAAAACTGCGATGGGTCATATAATGCCCAAACCCCTCTGCCGTTTTCAAAATATGTGAAATGTCGGAAATTTGACTCGTGAGCGTCAATTTTCAGTCGAATTCTAGCTCTCTGCACCTATTTGCAGCTTTAAATTACAACTTTTTATACCGAAATATTCCAATTTCTTAAAACAGTGATGGGTCATATTTTGGCCAAACCCCCCTGCAGTTTTCAAAATATGTTAATTGTCGGAAATTTGACTCCTTATCGTCATTTTTGAGCCGAATTCTGGCTCTCTGCACGAATTTGCGGTTTCAAATTGCGATTTTTTATACTGAATACTGCCAATTACTGAAAACGGCGATGGGTCATTGTGACGGGAAAGTGTAGGAGTGTAGATGTTCGGCAGTCCTCCTAATGGCTGGTGTCAATGCCTAGTTACATTTAAAAAAAAAAAAGATAGACTGCTTGGCTGTTGTCTGTGATAAATTAAGGGAAGACACGCAAAACACATAGTATGAACAATGAAACTTCAATTAACTTTGAAAACAAATTATGAACAAAAGAATCCCTTGGCTATGTGCAGTGCAAACAAACAAGTCAAAAAATCTAATATAAAAATTAAGAACAGGAATGACGTTACTCTATAATATAAAGACAGAAAATTGATTAAACAGGTGCTGAGAATAAAGCGCTAGCTGAGACACATCCACCTGATAGACAGAGCGTATATCAGTTAGTTGTTCACAGTTTGAGAGCACAAGATATTCTAACTTCAATAACTGGTTCAAGCCCAGATATCGACTAAGTAGAGGGCGCTGAGATGCAGAGGTGCAGGTGTGCAGTTGGCGGGTCACCAATCAGAAGCAGGCAGGCTGGGAATGGTAGTTTGCTGGTTGATGACGGAGCCGGCATGGAGGGAGTGTGGAGTAGGGGGGAGTTTTGGGTACGTTTGCCTCCTGGTCAAAACGTTTTGTGTTACTGGTAGACGTATCTTGAAGATGGCATCCTATTGTTGTATATAAATAAGTAACTTTATGTAGAAAAGAGCAGGCTCAATCTCTCTTGAAAGAGATTATCGTCAAAAATATGCCAATTACCGAAAATGGCGATGGGTCATATTTTGCCCAAACCCCCCTTCAGTTTTCAATATATGTGAAATGTCGAAAATTTGACTCCTTAGCGTCATTTTTGAGCCGAATTCTGGCTCTCTGCACGAATTTGCGGTTTCAAATTGCGATTTTTTATACTGAATACTGCCAATTACTGATAACGGCGATGGGTCATATTTTGCACAAACCCCCCTTCAGTTTTCAATATATGTGAAATGTCGGAAATTTGACTCCTGAGCTTCAGTTTCGAACCGAATTCAGGCTGTCTGCACTTATATGCAGTTTCAAATTACGAATTTTTATACAGAAAATATGCCAATATCTGAAAACAGCGATGGGACGTATTTTACCCAAACCCCCCTTCAGTTTTCAAAATATGTGAAATGTCGGAAATTTGACTCCTGAGCTTCAATTTTGAGCCGAATTGTAGCTCTCTGCACTTATTTGCAGTTTCAAATTACGATTTTTTACACCGTTAATATGCCAATTACTGAAAACGGTGATGGGTCATATTTTGCCCAAACCCTCTGCCGTTTTCAAAATATGTGAAATGTCGGAAACTTGATTCCTAAGCGTCACTTTTGAGCCGAATTGTCACTCTCTGCACCTATGTGCAGTTTCAAATTACGACTTTTTTATATCGAAAATATGAAAATTACCGAAAATGGCAATGCATCATATTTTGCCCCCCCCCCCTGCAGTTTCAAATATGTGAATGTCGGAAATTTGACTCCTTTGCGTCATTTTGAGTCGAATTCTTGGTTTCTGCACCTATTTGCAGTTTCAAAATACGACTTTTTATACCACGAAAATTTTTCAATTTCTGAAACGGCGATGGGTCATATTTTGGTCAACCCCCCCCCCCCGCAGTTTTCAATAATGTTAAATGTCGGAATTTGACTCCTTAGCGTATTTTTTAGCCGAATTCTGGCTTCTGCACGAATTTACGGTTTCAAATTGCGATTTTTTATACTGAATACAGCCAATTACTGAAAACGGCGAAGGGTCATATTTTGCCCAAACCCCCCTTCAGTTTTCAATACATGTGAAATGTGGAAATTTGACTCCTGAGTTTCACTTTTGAGCCGAACTCTGGCTGTCTGCACCTTTGTGCACTTTCAATGCGACTTTTATACCGATAATATGCCATTACTGAAAACTGCGATGGGTCATATATGCCCAACCCCTCTGCCGTTTTCTAAATATATTAAAAGTCTGAAACTTGACTCCTAAGCGTCATTTTTGAGCCGAATTCTTGGTTCTCTGCACCTATTTGCAGTTTCAATTCACACCCGACTTTTTATACAGAAAAT
>WNGS01033019.1:4302-9302 GCA_020271785.1 Procambarus virginalis
TTTGTTTATGTTGGGTTGACGTTTGGCGTGTGGGTGTTTATGTCGGCGTTAGTGGTGTGGGCGAGGGCCTATGATGGCGTGTCAGTGGGGCAGGGCCGTGCGTTGGTTTCGGCGTTGCTTAGCGTGCGAGCGAGTGTGGATTGGGGTGGATTGGCGGCGGGAATGGCGTGGGGTGAGCGTGTTAATGTGCGGGTGTTGGCGTTGGAGGGCGTGTCGATTGGCGTGTGTGTGTGTGTGTGTGTGTGTGTGTGTGTGTGTGGGTGTTTTTTACTCACCTAGTTAGTGTGCTTGCGGGGGTTGAGCTTTGGCTCTTTGGTCCCGCCTCTCAACTGTCAATCAACAGGTGTACAGTTCCTGAGCCTATTGGGCTCTATCATATCTACACTTGAAACTGTGTATGGAGTCAGCCTCCACCACATCCTGCCTAATGCATTCCATTATGTCAACCACCTCTGACACTAAAAAGTTCTTTCTAATATCTCTGTGGCTCATTTGGGCACTCAGTTTCCACCTGTGTCCCCTAGTGCGTGTGCCCCTTGTGTTAAACAGCCTGTGTGTGTGTGTGTGTGTGTGTGTGAGTGTCTCTGAGTGTGCGTGTGTTTACTCACCTAATTTGTGAGAACTCATACGCTCAAGCACCTATCAATAACAAAAGCTACCAAAACAGCCGGCATGTGCACGTCGCTGCCCACAACAGCTCTCATGTCATCAGGAGAATGGGCCCAAGAGCGACACAGGTGTGTTTCAGGACCGAATACAAAACGGATCTGAAATACAGCGAGAAGTAATAATATTATTCACTTCAGATACCTTCGGAAATATTACAAAGATCCAGGGAATTACGCCGATATTGTCCCAGAACACTGCTCCAAGAGGTCCAACTGTGACGGCAACACACACACACACACACACACACACACACACACACACACACACACACACACACACACACACACACACACACACACACACACACACGAGGCCCTTCGTAGCCTGGTGGATTGCGCGCAGGACTCGTAATTCTGTGGCGCGGGTTCGATTCCCGCACCAGGCAGAAACAAATGGGCAAAGTTTCTTTCACTCTGTATGCCCCTGTTACCTAGCAGTAAATAGGTACCTGGGAGTTAGTCAGCTGTCACGGGCTGCTTCCTGGGGTGTGTGTGGTGTGGTGTGGAAAAAAAGTAGTTAGTAAACAGTTAATTGATAGTTGAGAGGCGGGCCGAAAGAGCAAAGCTCAACCCCCGCAAACACAACTAGGTGAATACACACACACACACACACACACACACACACACACACACACACACACACACACACACACTGTGTAAGGATTCATTCAGAATCTTGTACACCACATATGTAAGACCAATCCTGGAGTATGCGGCCCCAGCATGGAGCCCGTACCTTGTCTAGCAGAAGACGAAGCTGGAAAAAGTTCAAAGGTATGCCACTAGGCTAGTCCCAGAACTAAGAGGCATGAGTTACGAGGAAAGGCTGCGGGAAATGCACCTCGCGACACTGGAAGACAGAAGAGTAAGAGGAGACATGATCACTACCTACAAAATTCTCAGAGGATTTGACAGGATAGATAAGGATAAAGATTTTAACACGGGTGGTACGGGAGCAAGGGGACACAGGTGGAAGCTGAGTACCCACATGAGCCACAGAGACGTTAGGAATAACTTTTTTAGTGTCAGAGTAGTTAACAAATGGAATGCATTAGGAAGTGATGTGGTGGAGGCTGACTCCATACACAGTTTCAAGTGTAGATATGATAGAGCCCAGTAGGCTCAGGAACCTGTACACCTGTTGATTGACAGTTGAGAGGCGGGACCAAAGAGCCAAAGCTCAACCCCCGCAGGCACAACTAGGTGAGTACACACACACAGACCTATGAACAGCTCAAGGAATTACTAAGACACAAGCCGCAGAAATGAGTAGTGGTCAGAGCCTAACGAGACAATATCAGTCGTTATTATCACGAAAAAACGAAAATCGAGTCAGTGAATATTGTCGAGGGAAGCTTTAAGTCTGATGCACTAATTCACCAAGCAACGGAAAACAGGGAAATTGAAAGCTGCTTTTCCAAGACGATTAGAGGAAGGCGACTGCAGTCACGCCTTACGACGAGCGCGCGCCCACGCGCGCACACACACACACACACACACACACACACACACACACACACACACACACACACACACACACACACACACACACACACGCCAGCCAGGACCGCTAGCTACCGTGGGCGGGGGGAACGGTAATGCCTTAAAATATTGCATGTTTTACCTTCGCTCGACCCGAGCGGAATAATGCTATGCTTGGCTCTAACACCGCATTTGTAACCTTACTGGCTGAAGAATGTGTGTGTGTGTGTGTGTGTGTGTGTGTGTGTGTGTGTGTGTGTGTGTGTACCACGATGAATCTATTAATTAGGCTCTTAATTAGCGTTGCTCTTGGATTTTGTGTTCACTGGACTTCACCTGTCTCTGCTCACCTGTCTCGGCTCCATCTGTCTCTAGTCCACCACCCAAGGTGAAGAGGACAGCTGGCCGATGTCTCGGAGCCTTGAGGTCCCTCGAAGCTAAAGGGTGTGAGAGAGAGAGCACTTGGAATGTCGCCATAACAGCAGCAGTGAACAAGCAATTTAAGGGAAACCTTTGGAATGAGTCAGCGAACAATTTTCTAGACTCTCCTCCCTGACGCTTCCAATATATCCTCCTGGGTGGTGATCTGCACTGCCCATCTCCTGGGAAAATGGCTGGTGTAAATCGATGTAATCAGCAGGTTTCCAATAGCCACCTTAAGATTTATAACTTCTCTGTGAGCTGACATTATCAAATTCCCCGACCGCAAACCTATTAAGAAACTCCTCACTGATGTCTGACTGGACTCTGAAGTTAGCCTCCACTTGCAAATGTCTGATTCCAGTTATCCAGTGCATGCTTACCGGTCCATACTCTTGCTGGACCGGGAAACAAGAAGGACCGATCTCCACCTTCGATCCTGTGAAGACCGGGCCAGTCCGCCGGGCCGGTCTTTACAGGACCGGCGGACTGGTGAAGATTATAAGGACTGAAGGACAACTTGTTTATAAGGAGTCCAGTATCTGATCTCTTACGAGTTCAGTTCATCAGCACTCTGATCACCCTCAGAGAGAGAGAGAGTTGCTGGGCTCCAGCTCCTGTCCTCACTGGAACAACGCACAACTTTCATAAAACGTTAATTTGTACTATATATTACGTTCTTAAAACGTTTTGGCCAAGTTAACGTTGGTGTGATAACGTTTTTCTGTTTTTTGCTTTGAACAATTTTCTGTCTATCATTGTCAGCAGCGTGACAGCTGGAGGTAGTCCAAGACCCGATTCACGAAACAGTTGCACAAGCACTTACGAACCTGGGGCCAGATTCACGAAGCAGTTACCCAAGCACTTACGAACTTGGGGCCAGATTCACGAAGCAGTTACGCAACTACTTACGAATGAATACATCTTTCCTCAATCTTTGACGGCTTTGGTTACATTTATTAAACAGTTTACAAGCATGAAAACTTGCCAATCAACTGTTGTTATTGTTATAAACAGCCTCCTGGTGCTTCGGAGCTCATTAACTGTTTAATAATTGTAAACAAAGCCGCCAAAGATTGAGAAAAGATGTACAGGTTCGTAAGTGTTTGCGTAACTGTTTCGTGAATCTGGCCCCAGATCATCTAGTCGAACATGATATGTTCAGCGAGAACAAGAACAAATTATACGCCTGTTCCTTGCTTACTTGTCAAACCTTAGTTACTCTGCGAATTATAGTTACTCTGTCTCATTGTGTTAACTCTTCTAGGTTATAGTTTCCTAGATTACATTGACACTCAGATTATCCCGTTCCGGATGATAGATACTCTGTTAGAAAATAGCTATGCTGCCGAATTATACATCCTTTACTGGATAATAGCTACCCATTTGTATAACAGTTACCCATCCGGATGATATTTATCTAGCCGGATGATAGTAACCCAGCCGGATGATGGCGTGAGACCCGTCGAGAATCCGGAGCCTCATGCCACATAGCTGAACATGTCAAGATATACGGGACAAATAATCCAAGAAGTTCACAAACCACTAAAATATGACTTAAATGGGATGGCTTACAGAGTTCACAACAGAGAAGTGCAATGCAATGGTACTGAGGAAAAAAGGCGAATGGTTTCCTTGGGGAATCCTGGGGGTGAGATAGTACTGGCGCCTATAGCAGTACTTATAGTAGATAAAGTACTTATATGAGGTTGAAACGTTACCAAGTGGGTAAAATATCAAAGACTAACATTCAATCAACGTTATCTAAGGTGATAACGTTGATTATCATCTTTGGTAACGCTGATTTTCACCTTAGTAGGAGGGAAAACTTAGGCTTCAGGACGGAAAAGGTGTTCTGTCGGAAATTACAGGTACGCTACATGATGTTACAGGTACGCTACACGATGTTACAGGTACGCTACACGATGTTACAGGTACGCTACACGATGTTACAGGTACGCTACACGATGTTACAGGTACGCTACATTATGTTACAGGTACGCTACACGATGTTACAGGTACGCTACATGATGTTACAGGTACGCTACACGATGTTACAGGTACGCTACACGATGTTACAGGTACGCTACACGATGTTACAGGTACGCTACACGATGTTACAGGTACGCTACATGATGTTACAGGTACGCTACACGATGTTACAGGTACGCTACATGATGTTACAGGTACGCTACATGATGTTACAGGTACGCTACATGATGTTACAGGTACGCTACACGATGTTACAGGTACGCTACATGATGTTACAGGTACGCTACACGATGTTACAGGTACGCTACATGATGTTACAGGTACGCTACACGATGTTACAGGTACGCTACATGATGTTACAGGTACGCTACACGATGTTACAGGTACGCTACATGATGTTACAGGTACGCTACACGATGTTACAGGTACGCTACACGA
>WNGS01033019.1:16802-20848 GCA_020271785.1 Procambarus virginalis
AGCTGGGATATGAGGACAAGGAGCTGGGATATGAGGACAAGGAGCTGGGATATGAGGACAAGGAGCTGGGATATGAGGACAAGGAGCTGGGATATGAGGACAAGGAGCTGGGATATAAGGACAAAGAGCTAGGATATGAGGACAAGGAACTGGGATATAAGAACAAGGAGCTGGGATATGAGGACAAGGAGCTGGGATATAAGAACAAGGAGCTGGGATATAAGAACAAGGAGCTGGGATATAAGAACAAGGACCTGGGATATAAGAACAAGGTCCTGGGATATAAGAACAAGGAGCTGGGATATGAGGACAAGGAGCTGGGATATGAGGACAAGGAGCTGGAATATGAGGACAAAGAGCTGGGATATGAGGACAAGGAGCTGGGATATGAGGACAAAGAGCTGGGATATGAGGACAAGGAGCTGGGATATGAGGACAAAGAGCTGGGATATGAGGACAAGGAAAGGTGCTAAGCCGCCTGGGTGATCAGAGAGGGTCCAGGAACTGAATTTCTTCATAATATCTGTAAGCCTTATTTTTGTGAGTCCTGTTTCCGCCAATGTTCTCATGCGCTGCTGTTTCTCTCTTTCAATATGGCTGGTCTCTCTCTACTTGCTCAGTTATCATTAAAATCTTTAATGCCCTTAACATGTCCTCATAATCCTTTCCTTCTTACAGTGTGATGAGTTCAAGATTTTGTGTTTTAAGTTTTCTATTTTAATTGCATGGCTTCCATACTGGAGCAACTATACAGCTTTGGTATAGCTTCCGTGTCCAAGGTTTTGAAGGCTCTCCAGTGTGTGTGTGTGTGTGTGTGTGTGTGTGTGTGTGTGTGTGTGTGTGTGTGTGTGTGTGTGTGTGTGTGTGTGCGTACTCACCTATATGTACTCACCTATTTGTGCTTGCGGGGGTTGAGCTTTGGCTCTTTGGTCCCGCCTCTCAACTGTAAACCCCAGTTGTCCCTTGTCCCCTAACAACTCTCAACTGCGTGTGTGTGTGTGTGTGTGTGTGTGTGTGTGTGTGTGTGTGTGTGTGTGTGCGTCATATGCAAATGAGCCACTGTATTTGCATGGTTTACACAAAGGATTATATGAAAGGGTTAAGTGTATATAATTTTATACAAAGCCCGGAGCACATCCAGCGTTTCAGGAAAATATACAACATACTCATACCATAGTTACATCAAAATACAATATCATACACGAACGACTAAAAATACAATTTCCTCAGTTGCTGTCTTAAATACAACAGCATCATACAATAGCTGTCATATAATACAATATTTCATACACTAGTTGTCCTAAATTATTTGCCCACCAACTTTCATTGAAAAATTATCAGAAAATATTTTCGAGTAGTGAAGTAATTTGATGATTGAATAGTATAATAAATAGTTTTATTAGTATTATATTATTATTATACAGAAATTTATACAGATAATAATTAGTATCATTAATTATTATATTATTATTTTATAAGATGGTGTATATGGAAGATGATTGATTGTTGAAGCGTTGAAGATATCATGTAGTATGAAGCCAAGATGGATACAGGATGACGCCAAGATGGTTACAGTATGAAGCCAAGATGGTTATAGGATGAAGCCAAGATGGTTACAGTATGAAGCCAAGATGGTTACAGTATGAAGCCAAGATGGTTACAGTATGAAGCCAAGATGGTATAGGATGAAGCCAAGATGGTTACAGTATGAAGCCAAGATGGTTACAGTTGAAGCCAAGATGGTTATAGGATGAAGCCAAGATGGTTACAGTATGAAGCCAAGATGGTTACGTATGAAGCCAAGATGGTTACTGTATGAAGCCAAGATGGTTACTGTATGAAGCCAAGATGGTTACAGTATGAAGCCAAGATGGTTACAGTATGAAGCCAAGATGGTTAACAGGATGAAGCCAAGATGGTTAACAGTATGAAGGTGTCACGTAGTGAAGATGAGACGTATTTAATTGGACCGCAGAGTAATCATCACTTTATATAGTGATGATAGTGACAGGCTTATTGAAGAGGCCTAGCAGGCTTATTGAAGAGGCCTAGCAGGCTTATTGAAGAGGCCTAGCAGGCTTATTAAAGAGGCCTAGCAGGCTTATTGAAGAGGCCTAGTAGGCTTATTAAAGAGGCCTAGCAGGCTTATTGAAGAGGCCTAGCAGGCTTATTAAAGAGGCCTAGCAGGCTTATTGATGAGGCCTAGCAGGCTTATTGAAGAGTCAGCCTCCACCACATCAGCTTCCTAATGCATTCCATTTGTCAACCACTCTGGACACTAAAAAGTTCTTTCTAATACTCTGTGGCTCATTTTGGTCACTCATTTCCCACCTGTTTCCCCTAGTGCGGTGCCCCTTGTGTTAAACAGCCGTCTTTATTAACCCATGTCATTCCCCTGAGAATCTTGAATTGGTGATCATGTCTCCCCTAGATCTTCTGTCTTCCAACGAGTGAGGTTTAATTCCTGGATTCGCTCCTCGTAGCTCATACCTCTCAGCTCGGGTACTAGTCGGTGGCAAACCGTTTGAACTTCTCCAGTTTTAGTCTTATGCTGGACTAGATAGGGACTCAATGCTGGAGCCGCATACCCCAAGATTGGTCTAACATATGTTGGTATAATAATGTTCGTCGAGATTCCTTACACAATTTTCTAAAGGCCGTTCTTAATGTTGGCCAACCTGACATAAGCCGCTGATGTTATCATCTTGAAATGAGCTTCAGGGACAGTCCGGCGTGATTCAACCCCCAGTTTTCTCTCTCTCTGACCTTGAAGTAATTCCTCCCAAATGATACTTGTATCTGGTCCCTGCTTCCTACCCCTATCTTCATTCAGTACATCGCTTGTTTTAAACCCTAACAGCCATTTGTTTGACCATTCCCTGGCAAGCTTGTCCAGGTCTGCTTGAAGTTTCAAGCTGTCCGCCTCTGTCTTAATCCTTCGCCATATTTTGGGCGTCGTCAGCAAACAATGAGAGATGAGTCTATAAACTCTGGGAGATCATTTACGTATATTCGAAACGATAGGGTCCCCCCAAGTACAGAGCCTGTGGGACTCCACTGGTGACTTCACGCACGGCTGATGTCTCACCCCTCACTGTAACTCTGCTTCCTATTGCTTAGGGAGTTACTACTCCCTTACCACTGGAGCGCCCTACCTGGTACTCCTGCCTGTTTCTCCAGCTTATAGCATCAACCTTTTATGGGGTACTGTGTCAAAGGCTTCCGACAGTCCCAAAAAATGCGTCCGCCGCCCACACATTCGCTTTCTGCTTAATCGTGTCACTTGTGTCCACACACATTCTTGTGTGTGTGTGTGTGTGTTTGTGTGTGTGTGTGGGTGGTGGATACGTACACACACTTTGGGGTGCCCGCATCAGAGTGTACACGTCTTGAATGACAGTGAGAGTACACCTCATTTATTCTCTCACGGCTCTATTACACAAGCACAATCCACACGTAGGGGCCAATAATGTGCTCAGTGTGTGCTCAGAAAGTTTTGCAATCGGCTAAATTTACATACAAAACTATTTCGCATTCAATACGTTTTCAGGCCAGAACAGCTGGGCAGGGATACCAGTGCGCGGAACTGCGTCCCGTCCATGATAGCAAGGAAGTTATCTGAAGGCTGAGTTTGGTCCTGGTGTTGGGCTTAAAGCCTGAGCAGCCCCTGGAGGGGATATTATAGGCTTCACTAAGGCTTACTAACCATCCACAACAGCTGGAAGGGTTTATGAAGGGTAATGCAATAGTTTCCTGTCTCAATCGCAACCTCTGGAGGGCCGTAAGCTGTTACTATAGTTTTCTCTATAGCGTATAGCACTGTCTCGTATTATTGTTTTCTATATTTGGGTATATGTCAGTGCCTCATCTTATTTTCATTTTCAAAACTCCAAAAAAAGTAATTTTGAAAGTAGGTGCTTTGTCTCATATCGATCATCCAAACCACAGTTTTCATATCTCTCGCTCGCTCGTCTCTCTCTCTCTCTCTCTCTCGCTCTCTCCTTCTCTCTTTTCGCCTCTCTCTCTCTCTCTGTCTCTCTCTCTCT
>WNGS01033024.1:0-12987 GCA_020271785.1 Procambarus virginalis
AAGAGATTTCTGGGGGGAGCCCCGTCGGCTCCCCGGAGCTATCCCAGGCTGATATGCTAATGTCAGACTTTGGCATCAGTCATGTGTATGGAGTTCTTAGGCCTACCGGGGACCACGGCCAGAACCGGGCCCCCTCAGAGAGGCACGGGAGCAATGGCCTATAGAAGCCCCCGTGTGATTGGAAGCATTCTATGTCTGCCATCGACCGGGACAGGCACCCAGAAAGGTAAGCGCCCCAAAACAACCCCTATTCTGGTTAAAATTGCTACCAAAAGCCAAACTAGTGGATAGAACTCCCCAACAGAAAAACAAGCAAACTAGTATGACGTCACACGTCACCGCGCCGCTGTCTGCGCAGCTCCCCCCCCGGGAGGGGGAAGGGGAGCCCCAGACCTCCCACGCCGGCTATCCACCCATCAGTTCTTCGGCTGATGCTATAGGCACCGGTTATGTGCTCCGGCTCCAGTGGTTGTTTCAGCACTGTACCTAGAGTGTGGTGTCTGTTTTTTCTAGGTGGTGCGTGAGCCGGGAGTGATTCTCCAGTACTCGGGCTGCATGCGCGGGTTCCCATCCCTAGGTGCCCTGTAAGTACTGCCCTTGGGACTTGGGGCCACCTTCCACAAGTTCCTTGGGGTCTGCCCCTGCTAGGCCGTTTACTGCTTGGTTTTCGGCCGCTCTTTGTGTGCTCGGGTGTTCTGTCTCCCTTGTTCGCCTTAGAGTAAGGGGCAGTTTTGCACTGGTGGGGCGCAGGGTACTGTGCAGCTTGTCTTTCCCAATCATAGCGGCCGGCTCTGTTCCGCTTGGGTACGCTGTCCTCTTGCGGGTTTTCTTTTTCTTTTTGTTTATCTACCTGGTGGGGGGGTCTGCCTTCGTTCTTGCCCCTGGTGTCCCTTGTGTTCTGAGTTTTCTGGTGGTACCCCCTGCTTGGTCCCCGTGAGTGTACACGTCCCGGGGGTTCAGCTCTTAGAAAGTTGTTTGGTAGTTTTGGGTGCCGGTTAGCAGTACCCTGCCTGGGATTACCTGAGCGCGAGTCCTCTTATAGTAAACGCTCGGGACCCTGGGAAACCCCTGGGGCGCGAGGGTCCGATGGATGTGACCCCAGAGCCCCCCCCTCGCTTCCAGCGAGTTTGAGGGTTGCTCACCCCTTGTCTCTGGGTGACTCTCTGTTTTGCCTCCGTCTGCTGCCTGTGGGGTCGGTGACACCTTCGACCCAGAGTCCTGCGAGTTTGTTGCTCGTTGTGGCTCGCTTACCCAGTTGTGCACAGCTGGTGCGGGCAGCAGGGGCGTTGCACTTGAGCCTTGGTGGTGGCAACGCTCTCGTGGTAACTCCCCGGGAGCCCCGGGGCTGCCCCGTTTTGGTTCTTGTTTTTCCCCTGGATTCCCCTTCCTGCCTGCATCCGGTTCCTTACCGTCTGTAGGTTCAGGGCGGGTTTGTTGGTGTTGAGACTCGGGCAGTCTCGGGGAAATCCCCTTCCGGGGTAGTGACGGGGGCATTTGAGCCTGTTCCTCCAGCCGTGTTGTAAGAGTCTGCCAGTGGGCTCCCTTCCTTCGTGTTTTCACGGCTGCCCCGGTTTTCTGGTACGGCCGGGGCTTTGGGGGGACGGCTCGGCCCCGGGCCTGTCGTGTGGGTTCCCGGGGCTGGGGAGGGGCTGACTTGGGAGGCCTTAATGGCCCCGTTGGACCCCGTGGGGGTTTTTTCTCCCCCTCTAGGCGGGGCTTGTGGTTACGCGGAGTAGGGTTTTCCTCCCCACTCGCCGTACGTGCTGTTGGGTGTCAGCCCCTCCCCGGGCTCGGTTCCTTGGCCTTTGAGTCGGTTGGTTCCGTCCTGTGGGTGGATTTTCCCCCCACCCCCTTTTGGGACGGTGTTTTCGTCATGTTTCCCCGTTTTTGGGGTTCTACGTGACTCCTGGTCTCGGGTGCACCTGCGCCTTTGTGTGCCTTCGGGACTGGTTTTGGCTTCCGTGTTCTCGAGGGTTCGGGAAGGTGTTTCGCTACTTCCCGCGTTATTGGAACGTCTGTCGGCTCCTCGTCCTTGTCGCCGAGTTGGGCTACTTGTAGCCCTGTTGGGCTACTTGTAGCCTTGTTGGGCTGCTTGTGGACCGGCTGCGTGCTTTATTTTGGGCTCTGTCTTCGCTTCTTTGGCCGGTTTTATTGTTCCTGCTCACTCTTTTGGCTTCTTTTTAGTGCAGTAGTCCTGGTTGCCGCCTTCCCGCAGAGACTGTTGCGCGTTTTCGGCCAGCGTGTCATGCGCGTGCGCCGCGGAGTTTGTTTTGGTTTGGGCGGTGTGTAGTGCTGGTGTTAGACGCCTTCTTGCTCCAGTGCTTCGCCTCTCGCTCTTCTCCCTTGGCGCGGTGTGTGCCCCTTCGCTCCGGGGTGTCCTGGGTTCCAGTTGTGGGGAGGCCGCAGAGGTTTTCCTGTCATGGGTGTGGGCCGCCTTCTTCGCCTCTCCCCTGCTCTCCTGCAGGTCCGGCTCTGGCGTCTTCACCTGTCAGTGCTCCCAGGTTCTTCTGGGCTCGGTTGAGTCGTGTCACTTCGTGCTACCGTTAGCCAGGTGAGTTTCTGCGGTCTGGCGTCTTTTGCAGGGTGCTGGATGCGGTGTTATATACCTGTCTTTATTTGGGTATCTTTTTGTACGACTGAGACCGTTCGCACACCAGTGTCTGTCCCCCTTTCACACCCCTTCCTGTCCCACTCTTGTGCATGTCCAACCCATGCTAGGGTCATTCAGGGGTTCCACCTTTGTTAGTGTTATGAGGTGTGGGGTTGTGGTGTTGTTTGTTTCTGTACTCGCCTGGTAGGGCTCCTGGCTGTGCTTGCAAGGTTTTGCACTCTGGTTTTTGGGTCCCGCTTATCTGGTAGAACTTGCGGGATAGTACCAGTGGAGTGCAGTGGTGCTATGGCACCATCGGGGAACACTGTATATCCTTCAGAGGTCTGCAGTTGTTCAAAGACCTACGTGCGAGCATACGCCTTCTTGCTGGAAAATTACCTTGGGGTTTTCCTTGAGGTGCTTCCGGGGCTTAGCGTCCCTGCGGCCCGGTCGTCGACCAGGCCTCCTGGACTGCTCATCCTGGCTGTTGGACGTGGCTGCTCGCTGCCTAACGTACGAGTCACAGCCTGGTTGATCGGGTATCCTTTGGAGGTGCTTCTCCAGTTCTCTCTTGAACCACCCCGTCCTCGCAACATTTAATAAGTCGTTCTTGCCTTATTAGTTACGTGCATGGGTGACATGCTAAACATCGTTTTCCTTTTCGGAACTTCATGGAAAACACCGACCTTCCTTACCCTACTTAGTATGTTGAAATGAGCGTCTTATGGTTTCGTAATTACAATTGTTACTTACCCTATTATAGGTGTAACAACGCTGAACACTGTGGGGATTGCCAGTTATGCCCCTTATGGTCCATCCGTGGACTTCCGGGGCTCGCTAGCTTGCTTTCGAATTAGTTATGGCCATCCTGGTTGTGGGAGTCTGTGGGCCTGCAGGCCGCTCCATGTGGCTGCCTGGTGGGCCTCCCTCTGGCCGGTCTAGCCTGGCCTCGGGCCAGGCTTGGGGTGTACGTGAGCTCCCAGTTCCTTATCCTGCCGATTTTGAGCGGGGTTTCTCCGCCTCGGTCGCCTGGTATGCGGGTTCCTGGGCCTGCTGGGTTCTGTCGTGTCTCCGTGGGCCCTGTCTGGGGTCTGTCTGCTCCATTCTCTGCCTTTGCAGAAGCGAGTTGCTCTTTACCTGTGGCATGTTGCGGTGGTGCCTGTTGCTACTACTGCGCGTGTGCTTTAGTACCGTGTTTTGCGGTGGCGTGTCCTTATTCCTGGGGTTTTTATGCTTCTGCTCTTTCGTACTGTCTCACCCCTGTCGTTTTTCCTGGCATCTCCTTTTGTCTGTTTTGCCTGCACTTGCTGCTATGTTGGGGGGCGTGGTCGGTTTCCACCACTTCCTTGCTTGTGCGTTCCCTTGTTTTCCTCCTCTGCCGCAGGGTGTTCTATGTGTGTTCCTTGGCTTCTTGGGCTTTTTTCGGCCTGGGTCCTGTGGTGTGCTTCTTTGTCTCTGTCTGTTGCAGTTGCTCGTACCTCTTGGTTCGGGTACGGTTCTGGCGGCAACCCGTCCGCCTTCTTTGGTTTCCTTGCTTGCCCTGCCAATTGGGTTTTTCGGGTCTGGCGATGTCCCGCGTCGGACCCGTCATTTCTGAACTCCTGGCAGGTTTGCTTGCTTGGAGTTCTTCTGTTCGGCAGTTAGTTTCGTTCATTTATTATGCACCCCATACCCATCTTGTGGGCGGTAGTGGAAAGGGTTAGAGGCACATAATGGGCTCAGGGACTGAACCCCACACTTCATTTAGCTCAGCAAGTTACAATCTTGATGAGCTAGTTACAAATTCAATATAAGTAGTCACATCAACAATGGGTTCGAGATCGACCTCGAGTACAGGTTCTAAATTAAGCAACTGACATGTGAAGTGCTGGTGTCAAAATTTATGTTTTGTCCTGCACACCGCCCCCCATCCAGTGGGCAGCGGTGGATAGGTTACAATCACTCAGTTGCTACCTACTGTTAGCAAACTGGGGATGTTTGGCTACAATTTCTGGTGGCAGATCCTTTTGAATGAAATCTTTGCACATCGCTGGAACATTGGTTATAGAATTGTCTCTAACTTCACGTATCTTTTCGCACTCCATCACATAGTGACGGAGGGTGTGCGAATAATTTTGTTGACCCAGTTTACATTTGGTCAGGTCTCCATCGACAGGATGAGACTTCCCGGAGATACTTTGGGATGCTGGTCGGCAGACGTTCCATCTTGTGCCACCTGCGTTCGGTGGTCGCGCCCGAGATCTTCTTGCGGCTCCGCCTTTTCCTGGGCTTGGAGGGGCCTTGTCGGGGCTGTTTCCGTCTGCCTCGTGGTCTCGCCTCCAGCTGGTGGTCGGTGTCCCACCTGCGTGTTTCTCTTGGCGGCAGTATGGGGTGTTTTGGCGGTCCTTCCTTTTCCTGTCCCTTCTTAGGTGGTTCCTCTTGTTAGCGTCGGCTTGGTTTTTGGTGGGGGTTGGGGGCCGTCGTCGTGCCACATACTGTCGCCTCTCTTTTGTGCGGCGCTGGCGGGGCCGCTTTGGCTTGCTTTCGGTCTTGGTGTTGCTTCTACACCGTTAGTACGCTGTCTTGTGCGTCGTTTCCCCTCCGGCCTGTTCGTGCGCCGCTTGCACCATCCTGGTCTCCGCTGTGTGCCATGGCGTCTGTGTCCGGAGCGCGTTTTGCGTTGATCCGGTTCTGTTCTTCCCGGTTCGCCTGTGATGGTGTCCTGGGTTGTCAGCCGTGTTCTTGCGGCTCGGCTGCCTGTGTTCTTAACTCCTGCCCGTGATGTTCGTGGCTTTGCTGCTCTCGCTGCCGTCTGGATGACGTGTTCGAGCAGTCTTTCGGGCATGGATCTTTGGTGTTCGTTCAGGGGCCTTGCTGCTCGTTGTTCTTGTGTTTTCCCAGTACTTTCCGGGGCTGTGGCGCCTTGGGTTGGCGTTGCTGCCGGTTGTATCGCTTCCAGGGGGAGGGGTGCGTGGTGTCCGCCTCCCGGTTCCGTCCCTTTTGATCTTCCTCTGTGGGTAGTTAGCTCCGGGAGCCGACGGGGCTCCCCCCAGAAAACCAGCGTTGAATGTAATGAAACGCCATTTTCTGGGTGAGTCCGGAGGCTCCCCGGCAACCCTCCTCCCTCCGGTCGGCGTTTTATTTTTTTCGCGTGTCTTGACATCCAGCCTCAGAACTGATGGGTGGATAGCCGCGTGGGAGGTCTGGGGCTCCCCCTTCCCCCTCCCGGGGAGGGGGAGCTGCGCAGACAGCGGCGCGGTGACGTGTGACGTCATACTAGTTTGCTTGTTTTTCTGTTGGGGAGTTCTATCCACTAGTTTGGCTTTTGGTAGCAATTTTAACCAGAATAGGGGTTTGTTTTGGGGCGCTTACCTTTCTGGGTGCCTGTCCCGGTCGATGGCAGACATAGAATGCTTCCAATCACACGGGGGCTTCTATAGGCCATTGCTCCCCGTGCCTCTCTGAGGGGGCCCGGTTCTGGCCGTGGTCCCCGGTAGGCCTAAGAACTCCATACACATGACTGATGCCAAAGTCTGACATTAGCATATCAGCCTGGGATAGCTCCGGGAGCCTCCGGGACTCACCCAGAAAATGGCGTTTCATTACATTCAACGCTGGTTTTTTTTTGTTTTTTACGTTTTTTACCACATTTCAAGTCTACATTCAGACACGTTTCAGATATAATTATTCTGTGACAGTTTTCTGACACATTAGCATAATAAAGGATTGTGTGATTTAGAATTCCAAAACATCTTTAGTTTTCCTAATACAAATGTTCAAAGTTCCCCCAAAAATTATGCAAATATGTCATTTTTATTGCTATTATAAAATCAATAAATGAACTTAGAGAAAATGAAAACCTGCAAATGTAGAGACATGCCCTCCATTATACTGTGTAAGTTTCATGTAAATTGAATAAAAAATTAATCAGTTTTGTAAACATTTGTGTCAATTGAAAAAAAAACAGAAATTAATAAAGTCTAAGGTTCTAAAATCTGTGGCTGAGGTTGACATCAACCAATTTTCTCGAAAATTGGCATCCTTACAGATAGGCTTACATACAGTAAGGTGTGTAAGTTTGATGCAAATCACCCGAAAAAAAAATAAAAAAAAAAAATAAAAAAAAAAAAATCTTTTTTTTTTTTCTTAAATTTTTTTCCAATTAAACTAATTATAATATTTGTTTAATATATGCTATTGTGATAGCAAAGAGTCATAGCTATGATTTCAGTTGACACTTTTGTTTCATAATCGATTTTGACCATTTTGGCATAATTTTCACAACTACTTCAATATTTTTTTCTCCCTTCCTATTTATGGTACAATGCTGAAACTTGGACCAGATGAAACACTTTTCATATAGAACTTGTCAAAAAAGTTTGATTGAAATCGAACGAGTTTTCATTTTTGCATTTTTGGAACCAAACAAAACCTAACGGCCCCTTAACCCTTAAACTGCGCAACGCGCCTGCAGGCTCATGTCTGGTTTGCGCAACGCACCTCCGGGTATTTGTATTTTTCACGTTCCATTCAAAACTCCCGCGGCTACACTGGGTTCACATCAGCTTCCTCAGGGCTCTTGTAAACAGACGCCATCTTTAAAAAAAATCGTGGTCCACATTCCTGGGTGTGGGAGCCTCAGTAGTGATTGAGCAACCAAGGCTGGCGCTCGCAGCATGAGCGCACAGCACTGCTGTTCAGCGTGTGACCACAGCATCACCTAATAATGTCAAAATATATATATAACTTGTATTATTTAGCTATGATAGTGTTATAGAAGAGCCTGAGTGTGATAATGACTGGGTACAATGTTCAAATATCAGTGATTCAATGCTGTTCACGATGTTCACAGCACTAGCCACAGCACCACAGCATTATTTCGTCCATCTAGGAATCTTCAAATGATTTCTTAGGTTCCTTTTCAAAATAAACATGTGGTCAATTATTCATTTACAGGAATTAGTGACCAGGATTGTGGTTATAATTAGCGTTGTGCGTAGTATTGTGGAAGGAGGAATTTTGGTGAGGGAGGGAGGGCGAGAATTGAGGTAGCCTCATTGTGTGTGTGTGGCAGCCACTCTTGTTTTGCTCACCATACTAGCTTAGTGGTTTGCTATGGGCAAAACATATGTACATGGGTATATATAGTGTGTGTATATAGTGTAAGAACAGCAACAGGAGAATGTTGAGAGGAGCTATTTTGGTGAGGGAGGTGACGTAATCGTAGCGTCGTCTGCTGTGTGATTTTTCATGCAGTGTATGGTGGCCACTGTACTGATTGGACACAATACCGGCTTACTTGCATAGTTCTGGTAAATAAAACATGTAGATAGGTATATAGAACATGTGTAATAAGAACTATAACAGTATGGTGGGAGGAGCAATGTTGGCAAGTAAGATGTTGGAGTGAGGGAGACTGGCTGGGTGTGGCTGCTCTCACTCGAAGTGTTCTGAATGTGTTCATGGCCAAATGCTCCCATTGACCCATACGAGGCAGCTGTTATTGGCATATACGAGGCAGCTGCTATTGGCCCATACGAGGCAGCTGCTGTTGGCCCATATGAGGCAGCTCCTATTGTCCCCATACGAGGCAGCTGCTATTGGCATATACGAGGCAGCTGCTATTGGCCCATACGAGGCAGCTGCTATTGGCCCATACGAGGCAGCTGCTATTGGCCCATACGAGGCAGCTCCTATTGGCCCATACGAAGCAGCTGCTACGCGATGTTCTGAATGTGTTGATGGTGAATGTATATAGTGTGTGACAGTGTATAGTGTGTAAATAGATTGTATATATACATAAATTCGCATGATACATAGTAAATGTGTGCTGCATATGTGTACACAAGTGTCATGCACGTAACACAGTGTCTTTGGACAGTACGGATGTTTTACTGCCATAATATAGTGTACGTGTTCACTATACATAGGATTAGCACGTAAAAACAAATAAAATGTATTTGGAACTGTGCGAAAATAATGAACGAAAATATATTCGCGGCAACTCGCGCACCCTGCCCCGGGCGCCCTACTGGCCCCGGGAGCGTACGTCACGGGCGAACAGGGAATGATGGCGTCACGCCCCAACTTACGGACCCCATAGCAGCCAAAGTAAGTACAATTTCGATTTTTTTTCTACATACCCATACTGAGGGAAGGGTTTCTGACACTTTAAAAAGAAAAAAGAATTTTTTCCTGAGAATTTATTTCCTGCCACTGCGGGGGTGTCATATTTGGAGGCAACGCAGTTAAGGGGTTAAAGTCTATCGTATCTGCACTCGTTCCAGGGGTTTTCTTTACAAGGTCTTCGTGCAATACCCTGGCTTTCTCACGAATGATAGCCTCTGAAACACTATCACCCGCTAACTCGTTGTGTATCCAAATTAAAGCAACTTTTCCACTTCCTGAAGTATTTGTGGTCTTTGTTTCGTGATTGTTTTTACGCCTTTTGCCACTTTAGCACTCATAATGTCCTTTTTCTTGCTAAGTATAGTGCATATCGTTGATGTGGCTTTGTTGTACTGCCTACAAAGTTCAACAACACGTGTACCATTTTGATGCTTCCGAATGATCTCTTGTTTTTCCTTCTATTGTCATCCTCACATGCGCTTTCTTGCCTTGATCCTTACCACTGGCTTTCTTGGGACCCATGGTGATGTATATAACAACAACTGTTATGGTCAAATGGCCAAAAATCCAACAAAACACTGAAAATCCAGGTGAAGAATTCAGGCGGGATAGTCATTGGGTGCGAGGCATTAATAAACTGAGCGGCGATCGCCGTGCTACCACAAGCTAGGTCGGCCTGTACACGTATCAACACCTTCGCCTTCCGAGGCAAATTTTCCGAGCAAATCCTGCTCGTATTCTGAAAAACTTGTATACAGGGACACTCGTATTCCGAGGTACCACTGTATTTCCAGAAGAAAGATGTTGGAATAGTCAGATCTTTGCTCCAATAATCTGTGATAGCATGTTTGACACAGTGCTTCATCAGCATACATATTGCTAAAAGTACATACATTTCACCTACAGTGGTGGTTTTCCAACACTGCAGTCATGAAAATTCTGTTATCTCTTTTCCAATGAGATGAGCCTCATGAAGGTTCGTTTGGTGTACAATATATTCCATGAGCGGCTCATCATAAAATACTGTAAAATAATCCAATTCACACATGTCCTCTCCATTATCAGGGAAAAGCTCTGTAATCCCAAGGTCTTTATTGTCAAAGGCAGGAATTCGAGGAATAAAACTGGCATCATCTCTCCACACTAGTGCACCTGATGTCTGGTGTCCTGCAGGATGCAACAGGGGCACGATCGCGAGGAAGCGATATACACCATGGACCAGGAGCGGAGGCCCGTCTATGCACAGTACGACCACTACGTGCACGTGAGGTGGAAGCATGTGAACATCAGGCTCTTGGTGCTTCATGTTGTTCCATGCGGTGGCGCTTGGCTGGGCGAGACGCTGCTAACGCGACAATTTCTTGCCCGGTAACACAACTGGTACTGGCAACAGGCTCGGTAACACTATGCTCTGATTCCACTTCACTGAAACCAGAAAAGGTCACCTTCCTCTGACTCATCACCCAAAATATCTTCAGACTAAATAAGCACAGAAACTGTGTGATCGTGGATGAATTGGAGTAGACGCTGGGCGAGATGGCATGGATGAGCAAATAGGCCTCGACATGGGAAGAGGCTGTATCTCATTTTCACTGTCGTTGCTACTATCATCAGTCAATTGTGTGTAGTCCCTATCATTGTCAGAGTCATTAAAATCACTTGCCTCACCATCAGAAAATAATTCACTAGTTATTTTCTCTTGGGTTAGTGATTGCGTGCCCGGAAGGTGTTCGGCCGTGCGCTCGACATGGTGGCTGCTGGTTAACTGATGCCTCCCACACGATAGTAGCGTGGTTATCTTGAGGTTATCTTGAGATGATTTCGGGGCTTTAGTGTCCCCGCGGCCCGGTCCTCGACCAGGCCTCCACCCCCAGGAAGCAGCCCGTGACAGCTGACTAACACCCAGGTACCTATTTACTGCTAGGTAACAGGGGCATAGGGTGAAAGAAACTCTGCCCATTGTTTCTCGCCGGCGGCCGGGAACGAACCCGGGACCACAGGATCACAGTCCAGCGTGCTGTCCGCTCGGTCGACCGGCTCCCTCCAGCGTGGAGGGAGCGTGATTCAGCGTGAGGTTGATTTTTTTTTACAAAATGGCGGCTGTTTACTATAGCCCCTGGGGCAGCGTATGGGGGCCCCCTCTACCCCGCTGGCCGTTCAAATCTTGCGCGGTACTCCAAAACATCATATGATGATGGTGTAATTCCCTAAGTGTAATTACCTAAGTGTAGTTACAGGATGAGAGCTACGCTCGTGGTGTCCCGTCTTCTCCACACTCTTTGTCATGTAACGCTTTGAAACTACTGACGGTCTTGGCCTCCACCACCTTCTCACCTAACTTGTTCCAACCATCTACCACTCTGTTTGCGAAAGTGAATTTTCTTATATTTCTTCAGCATCTGTGTTTAGCTAGTTTAAATCTATGACCACTTGTTCTTGAAGTTCCGGGTCTCAGGAAATCTTGCCTATTGATTTTATCAATTCCTGTTACTATTTTGTACGTAGTGAACATATCACCTATTTTTCTTGTCTTCTAGTTTTGGCATATTTAATGCCTCTAATCTCTCCTCGTACCTCTTGCCCTTCAGTTGTGGGAGTCACTTAGTAGCATGTCTTTGCACCTTTTCCAGTTTGTTGATGTGCACCATACAACCGCTGCATGTTCTAGCTTTGGCCTAACAAAAGTTCTCAACAATTTCTTTAGTATATCGCCATCCATGTACAGTACAACCTCGATTCAACGTACTATATGGGACCGACCCCAGTTCGTTGGAGCGTTGGATTCGTTGCAAGGGGTGACCTTCAGTACGCGTATGCGTCAGTGTGTCTTTTTTTTCTTGTAGACAATAAAAATGCATTATCATATTATATACTTTACCTATATATTATTACTCTAGTAATAAATACTGTGTTACATTTGTTATTTACCTTATTGTCCATCTTGAAGTGTCATGGAGTTGTGAATGCTGTACAGTAAATACATACTGTAGTGTATTATGCCGTTAACACTGTGTTGAGTAGTTCTGCTGTATGTTGAGAACTACAAAAAAGTTTATGAAAACTATTGTACACTAAAATTATGGCAACTTTAATTTTAACCCACCACCGACACCCCCCACCACCCCCCACCCACCCCATACACACACACACTGCTCAACCTCCATACCTCCCTCTCTCTCTCCCTCAAATCATCCATCCTTCCACCAATCCATCTCCATCCTCTCCTTCCCTGCCTCCCTCCCTCCGTGCCTGCCTCCCTCCCTGCCACTCCCTCCCAAGCTCTGCCTGCCTGCCTGCCTCCCTCCCTCCCAAGCTCTGCCTGCCTGCCTGCCTCCCTCCCTCCCAAGCTCTGCCTGCCTGGCCTGCCTGCCTGCCTGCCTGGTCTGCCTGCCTGCCTGCTATCCTGCCTGCCTGCCTGCCTGCCTGCCTGCCTGGTCTGCCTGCCTGCCTGCCTTGTCTGTCTGCCTGCCTGCCTGCCTGCCTGCCTGCCTGGTCTGCCTGCCTGCCTGCCTGCCTGCCTGCTTACCTGCCTGCCTGCCTGCCTTCCTTCCTTCCTTCCTTCCTTCCTTCCTTCCTTCCTTCCTTCCTTCCTGCCTGCTTGCCTGCCTGCCTGCCTGCCTGCCTGCCTGGTCTGCCTGCCTGATCTGCCTGCCTGCCTGCCTTGTTACCTGCCTGCCTGCCTGCCTTCCTTCCTTCCTTCCTTCCTTCCTTCCTTCCTTCCTTCCTTCTTCCTGCCTGCTCTGCCTGCCTGCCTGCTTGCCCACCTGCCTGCCCACCTACTAGCCAGCCAGTCCACTTACCCGCCCACTTGCAAGCCAGTCCACCTGCCCACTCCCACTTCTGCCTGCCTGTCTGCCTGCCTGCCTGCTACTCGCTGCCTGCTCCTCCTGCCTGCCTGCCTATCCCCTCCGAGCCTGCCTACCTGCCTGCCTCCCTGCCTGCCTCCCTGCCTGCCTCTCACTGTCTCTGCCTCCCTGTCTCCCTTCCTGGGTTACTGCCTCCCTGCCTGCCTGTCTCCCTTCCTCCCTGCCTTTACCTGCCTGCCTGCCCTCCATGCTGGCCTGCCTCCCTGCCTCCCTGCCTTCCACCCAGCCTCTCCCTGCCTGCCTGCCTACATTTCAGCCTCTCCATCCCTGCTTGCCTGTCCATCCACCCACCAGTCAGCCATCACTGACACAATGAGTGCATTTGGAGCCAACATGGTGCACGGATGTTCCTTGATTGTGCAGATAATGTCCAACAAAGTCACGGAATGAACACTCCAGCCTCTTGACAAATCGAACTATAGT
>WNGS01033033.1:0-16830 GCA_020271785.1 Procambarus virginalis
GAGAAAGAAAAGACTTGGGGGTTGATATCACGCCAGACCTGTCTCCTGCAGCACATATCAAGAGGATAACATCAGCGGCATATGCCAGGTTGGCCAACATACGAACGGCATTCAGAAACTTGTGTAAAGAATCATTCAGAACTTTGTATACCACATATGTCAGGCCAATCCTGGAGTATGCAGCCCCAGCATGGAGTTCATATCTAGTCAAGGATAAGACTAAACTGGAAAAGGTTCAAAGGTTTGCCACCAGACTAGTGCCCGAGCTGAGAGGTATGAGCTACGAGGAGAGACTACGGGAATTAAACCTCACTTCGCTGGAAGACAGAAGAGTTAGGGGGGACATGATCACATTTAAGATTCTGAAGGGAATTGATAGGGTAGATAAAGACAGGCTATTTACACAAGGGGCACACGCACAAGGGGACACAGGTAGAAACTGAGTGCCCACATGAGCCACAGGGATGTAAGAAGGAACTTTTTCAGTGTCAGAGTAGTTAACAGATGGAATGCATTAGGCAGTGATGTGGTGGAGGCTGACTCCATACACAGTTTCAAGTGTAGATATGATAGAGCCCAGTAGGCTCAGGAACCTGTACACCAGTTGATTGACAGTTGAGAGGCGGGACCAAAGAGCCAAAGCTCAACCCCGCAAGCACAATTAGGTGAGTACACACACACACACACACTCTCACACACACACACACACACACACACACACCACACACACACACACACACACACACACACACACACACACACACACACCGTCCTCGCAGGCGAGCGGACAGCGCACTGGGGTCGGAGCCCTAAGGTCTCAGGTTCGACTCCCGTTCGAAGTGGAAACTAATGAACATTCTTTCACTTGATGCCCCTTTTCACCTAGCAGTAAAATAGGTACCTGGAGTTAGACAGCTGCCATGGGCTGCTTCCTGGGATGTATGTGCTTGACTTTGAAACAAATATATATAATATATATGTGAGGAAAATAGGCCGGGAGTCAGTACAACCGACGGTTAGACCGCCGGGGTCCAAGAGCTAACACCTCAATACTGCAGGCACAAATAATAAATACAAACAATAAACAAACGCGCACACACGATGAAAATGAAATGTTGACAATAAGGGATATAGACCAAGGAAACAAGAATGGAGGCTTGAGAGACAGGTCATAGAGATGGTAGAAAGTAAACATTCTAGAAGTTGTAGACAGAATAGAAGGCGGAGAGTCATTGCAGTAAACCACAGGCAGCAGGAAAGGCACAGTCCAGAAGCTCAAGTTCGATCCTGCAAGGCAGATACATATTACAAAATGGCGAGTGTAGAGTCACAAAAGAGGAAGCAATGAAGTAACTAGAGGCTCTAGGTGAAACTGTGGGATCAGACAGAGTATCACAATGGGTATTGAAGGAAGTTGCACAGGTCCGCATTATACATTCAGCACTTATCATGAATGATTCATTAGTGAAGAGTCTTGCACTGACATTTATTCCCTGCAAATCACTTGAAACAATTTTAAGGATAAGTTGAATAACAAGAGACAACTACAACCATTAAGATTTAAGGGGCAGAAAAACGTGTCTCACACAATCGACTTGAGAATGGTCGAGGAGGGACCGAAACGTCGTCGTCCCTTCACCTTCTAGTGTGTGGTCTGGTCAACGTGTCTAACAAACTTAATATAATTCTACATCTAACTAACAACACTAAGACAGGGAAGACTATAATTTGCCAACTATAAATATCAAGACAGTCAAAATCCCTGTCAAAAGTCTGTTTGGTTAATAAAACCAAACAGACTTTTTGGTTCAGACTACAAGAGACTAGTGCACAAGCTGGAGATGCAGGCGGGAGTGAAAGGGAAGGTACTCCACTGGGTAAAGGAGTACTTAAGCAACAGAAGACAACGAGTCACTGCGAGAGGTGAGGTCTCAGATTGGCGAGGAGTTACCAGTGGAGTCCCGCAGGGGTCAGTCCTTGGACCTATACTGTTTCTGATATATGTAAATGATCTCCCGGAGTATAGAATAGTTCCTCTCATTTTTTGCTGATGATGCAAAAATTATGAGGAGGATTAAGACGGGAGAAGATAGTATGAAGTGTAAGATGACATAAGATGACCTAGACAAACTGAATGAATGAACAACAAATGGCTACTAAAGTTCAAACCGAGTAAATGTAAGGTAATGAAACTAGGCGGTGGAAACAGGCCAGACACAGAATACCGAATGGGAGATATAGTAAACGAAACGGGAAGAGAGAAAGATCTAGGAGTTGATGTCACACTAAACCTGTCTCCTGAAGCACGCATAAAAAGTATAACATCTGCGGCGTATGCGAGGCTGGCTAACATTAGAACTGACTTCAGGAACCTGTGTAAGGAATCATTCATAACTTTGTAAACAACTTCTTTAAGACGAATCCTGGAGTATGCGGCCCCAGCATGGAGCCCGTACCTTGTCAAGCAAGACCAAGCTGGAAAAAGTTCAGAGGTATGCCACTAGGCTAGTCCCAGAACTAAGAGGCATGAGTTACGAGGAAAGGCTGCGTGAAACGCACCTCACGACACTGGAAGACAGAAGAGCTCGGGAAGACATGATCACTGCCTACAAAATTCTCAAAATACTGTTTGAACGGGTGGGACGCAAACAAGGGGACACAGGTGGATATTGAGTACCCAGATGAGCCACAGGGACATTAGAAAGAACTTTTTCAGTGTCAGAGTAGTTAGTAAATGGAATGCATTAGGCAGTGATGTGGTGGAGGAAACTCCACCACATCACTGAATGAAACTCCATACACAGTTTCAAGTGTAGCTATGACAGAGCCCAGTAGCCTCAGGAATCTGTACACCTGTTGACTGACAGTTGAGAGGCGGGACCAAAGAGCCAGAGCTCAGCCCCCAGCAAGCACAACTAGGTGAGTATACAAGCTTATGAAGCAGACGGAAGTCATCCGGCAGAGCGCCCAAAACCGTCAGAGTATTTGTGACAGACAGGCGGCAGACAGTCACAGTCTGAGTCCTCCCCCCCACAAGAACTGGACCTTGGGGCCCATTCTATGGGCCCCAAGGCTCTAATTAGAGCCAATGTCAAGGCTCTAATCACGGGGGCAGAGCCGTACTTATTAATTTTGTAGCGGATAATTAAGTGAGAATTGTGTGTCCGGTGCGGGAGTGTAGAATACTCCAAGAACGATTAGACAGTCTGCACTCTGTGTCTAAGAAATGGCTAATAGATTTAAATAAGAATATGTGTAAGGTTATGATAATGGGACAGGGAACACCCAGTAGACTGGTACGCAATGAAGGAAAATCATGAGTTAAACTAACGCGTGAGATCCTGGGAGGCGTCAACACAGTGTTCTGTGACCATGGGTGTGATAACTGACAACTGTGTGACCTTCCTACACTGTGTCGCACACCAATCACTGATTTAATTATGTAAATAATTCTGACGTTCCAGTAATTTTCATGCATAGATTATGACTGGCTGGTTGGCGCTCTCTCTCTCTTTTCTCTCTCTGTCTGGCTCTCCTCTGTGTGTCTGTCTGTCTGTCTGTCTGTCTGTCTGTCTGTCTGTCTGTCTGTCTGTCTGTCTGTCTGTCTGTCTGTCTGTCTGCCTGCCTGCCTGCCTGCCTGCCTGCCTGCCTTTTTCTGCCTTTCTGTCTGTCTGTCTGTCTGTCTGTCTGTCTGTCTGTCTGTCTGTCTGTCTGTCTGTCTGTCTGTCTGTCTGTCTGTCTGTCTGTCTGTCTCTCTCTCTCTCTCTCCCCTCCCTCTCTGCGGTGTTCCCATCAGAGGGAGCCGCTGCCTACCCTAAGGGGGTCCCAACAATTTACACGTTTCACTGTATTCATGACACCAGTAAAGATCTTTTTGTGTATATCCTCTTCAATATCTCCCTTGCCTTAGACGGGGTTGAGCAGAGGGGTGAAACCCCAGACGAGAGAGCACCAGTAAGCACATAACAGTACTCCAGTACCATCATTGTGGAGCACTACCATTATGAAGTACTATAATTCATTAGTAATAGTAGTAGTAGGCAGCCATCAGTCTCAGGAGACTATGGAGTTGCACTTTGGTTGTCGATCTGGAGTGGCTTCTCCAGGGCGCAAAGCCAGGGTAGGTAGATACGGGGAAGAAGGTGTTACCCATGCAGCAGGTCCCCCCCCCTCTCAACGGAGCCATGGAGTACTATCATTATAAAGTACGATCACTGTGGAGTACTATCATTGTAATCATTGATCTGGTATACTTTATGTCCTACGTTCTCATAAGCCACTATCCTATTTCTTCCGGGTATAAAGTACAGTGTGCTTCTCTTGTCCCCACTAAACGTTAGGTCCATTTGCAATAATTTTTAGATCTATATTTTAGACATAGATCTATGATAGGTGTAGGCGTTTAGACCACAGGTGCTACCAGGACAACACACTACACCACAGGTGCCACCAGGACAACACACTACACCACAGGTGCCACCAGGACAACACACTACACCACAGGTGCCACCAGGACAACACACTACACCACAGGTGCCACCAGGACAACACACTACACCACAGGTGCCACCAGGACAACACACTACACCACAGGTGCCACCAGGGCAACACACTACACCACAGGTGCCACCAGGGCAACACACTACACCACAGGTGCCACCAGGGCAACACACTACACCACAGGTGCCACCAGGGCAACACACTACACCACAGGTGCCACCAGGACAACACACTACACCACAGGTGCCACCAGGGCAACACACTACACCACAGGTGCCACCAGGGCAACACACTACACCACAGGTGCCACCAGGGCAACACACTACACCACAGGTGCCACCAGGGCAACACTCTACACCACAGGTGCCACCAGGGCAACACTCTACACCACAGGTGCCACCAGGGCAACACACTACACCACAGGTGCCACCAGGGCAACACACTACACCACAGGTGCCACCAGGGCAACACACTACACCACAGGTGCCACCAGGGCAACACACTACACCACAGGTGCCACCAGGGCAACACACTACACCACAGGTGCCACCAGGGCAACACACTACACCACAGGTGCCACCAGGGCAACACACTACACCACAGGTGCCACCAGGGCAACGCACTACACCACAGGTGCCACCAGGGCAACACACTACACCACAGGTGCCACCAGGGCAACACACTACACCACAGGTGCCACCAGACACCACAGGTGCCACCAGGGCAACACACTACACCACAGGTGCCACCAGAACAGACTACACAGGTGCCACCAGAACAACTACACCACAGGTGCCACCAGGACAAACTACACCACAGGTTCCCCAGGGGAACAAACTACACCATAGGTGCCACCAGAACAAACTACACCACAGGTGCCATCAGAACAAACTACACCACAGGTGCCACCAGACACCACAGGTGCCACCAGACACCACAGGTGCCACCAGACACCACAGGTGCCACCAGGGCAACACACTACACCACAGGTTCCCCAGGGCAACAAACTACACCACAGGTGCCACCAGAACAAACTACACCACAGGTGCCACCAGACACCACAGGTGCCACCAGAAAAACACACTACACCACAGGTGCCAACAGGACAACACACTACACCACAGGTGCCACCAGGACAAACTACACCATAGGTGCCACCAGGACAACAAACTACACCACAGGTGCCACCAGAACAAACTACACCACAGGTGCCACCAGGACAAACTACACCACAGGTTCCCCAGGGCAACAAACTACACCACAGGTGCCACCTAGACAACTGCACCACAGGTGCCACCAGAACAAACTTCACCACAGGTGCCACCAGAAAAACACACTACACCACAGGTGCCACCAGGACAACACACTACACCACAGGTGCCACCAGGACAACAAACTACACCACAGGTGCCACCAGAACAACAAATTACACCACAGGTGCCACCAGGACAACACACTACACCACAGGTGCCACCAGGACAACACACTACACCACAGGTGCCACCAGGACAACAAACTACACCACAGGTGCCACCAGAACAACAAATTACACCACAGGTGCCACCAGGACAACACACTACACCACAGGTGCCACCAGGACAACACACTACACCACAGGTGCCACCAGGACAACAAACTACACCACAGGTGCCACCAGGACAACACACTACACCACAGGTGCCACCAGGACAACACACTACACCACAGGTGCCACCAGGACAAACTACACCACAGGTGCCACCAGAACAACAAATTACACCACAGGTGCCACCAGGACAACACACTACACCACAGGTGCCACCAGAACAACTACACCACAGGTGCCACCAGGGCAACACACTACACCACAAGGTGCCACCAGAACAAACTACACCACAGGTGCCACCAGGGCAACAAACTACACCACAGGTGCCATCAGAACAAACTACAACACAGGTGCCACCAGGACAATAAACTACACCACAGGTGCCACCAGAACAAACTACACCACAGGTGCCACCAGGGCAACAAACTACACCACAGGTGCCATCAGAACAAACTACAACACAGGTGCCACCAGGACAACGCACTACACCACAGGTGCCACCTTGGGCAACAAACTACACCACAGGTGCCACCAGGACAACACACTACACCACAGGTGCCACCAGGACATCACACTACACCACAGGTGCCACCAGAACAACAAACTACACCACAGGTGCCACCAGAACACACTACACCACAGGTGCCACCAGGACAACACACTACACCACAGGTGCCACCAGGACAACAAACTACACCACAGGTGCCACCAGAACACACTACACCACAGGTGCCACCAGAACAACAAACTACACCACAGGTGCCACCAGAACACACTACACCACAGGTGCCACCAGGACAACACACTACACCACTGGGGGTAGGAAGGGTGGGAGGCGGAACAATGCCTCTACCACTGCCACGCAGTTAAGTTCACAACAACACTCCCGCGAGTTTAATTGTACGATAAACAAGGCGAGAAGAGTTTTAATGGACACAAACTACGGTTTGGCAAGGTCAGGTCAGACAGCCAGGCCAGATATGGCAAGGTCAGGTCAGCCAGCCAGGCCAGATATGGCAAGGTCAGGTCAGCCAGCCAGGCCAGATATGGCAAGGTCAGGTCAGACAGCCAGGCCAGATATGGCAAAGTCGGGTCAGACAGCCAGGCCAGATATGGCAAGGTCAGGTCAGACAGCCAGGCCAGATATGGCAAGGTCAGGTCTGCCAGGCCAGATATGACAAGGTCAGGTCAGACAGCCAGGCCAGATATAGCAAGCCGTGGACATCTTCAAGAGGAAACTAGATTGTTTCCTCCAAGGAGTGCCGGACCAACCGGGCTGTGGTGGGTATGTGGGCCTGATGGCCGCTCCAAGCAACAGCCTGGTGGACCAAACTCTCACAAGTCAAGCTTGGCCTCGGGCCGGGCTTGGGGAGTAGAAGAACTCCCAGAACCCCATCAACCAGGTATCAACCAGATATGGCAAGGTCTGGTCAGACAGCCAAGCCAGATATGACAAGGTTGGGTCAGACAGCCAGGCTTAGGTCAGTAAGGGTCACCAGGAGACGTAGATCACAAGCAAAAGTTCCTATGAACGACAGCTAAACTGCCCACTGGGATGACTGCCTTTGTTCCCAACTCCTTACCCAACCACTTGGGGTGGACGGTAGAGCGACGGTCTCGCTTCATGCAGGTCGGCGTTCAATCCCCCGACCGTCCAAGTGGGTTGGGCACCATTCCTCTCCCCACGTCCCATCCCAAATCCTTATCCTGACCCTTTACTACGTGCTATATAGTCGTAATGGCTTGGTGCTTTACCCTGATAATTCCCTCCCTTTAAATTACACATTACATTTTCCCTACTTACAAGTCGATGATTTTATCAACACATTTATTAAAACCTCTTCAAGAAGAATCATTCCCCCTTATCTCTACCCTTATCGTCTCCTTACCCTTTCTTTCCCACTATTAATTCTCCCCATTTCTTTATCCCCTATCCCCCTCCTCTCTATCTTTATCCCCCTCCCTCTCCACACCTTCCCATCACCCTTCCCTCTCTACCATCCTATTCCTCCTCACTCCTCACTCCCTACCTTGCGTTCTCTGCCTACTTATCCTAATCTCGCACTCGGCAAAGGGCTCCACGAACCTCAAATTCCAATTATGCAGCTTTATGATCCTGGAAGTGCTTGGGACGACTCCAGAGCTGAGGTAAGAGCGGATACTCGGATCTGGCTCAGAGTAGTCGGGCGGGGCTCCAGGACCGTCGGGCGGGGCTCCAGGACCGTCGGGCGGGGCTCCAGGACCGTCGGGCGGGGCTCCAGGACCGTCGGGCGGGGCTCCAGACCGTCGGGCCGGGCTCCAGACCGTCGGGCGGGGCTCCAGGACCGTCGGGCGGGGCTCCAGGACCGTCGGGCGGGGCTCCAGGACCGTCGGGCTGGGCTCCAGGACCGTCGGGCGGGGCTCCAGGACCGTCGGGCGGGGCTCCAGGACCGTCGGGCTGGGCTCCAGGACCGTCGGGCTGGGCTCCAGACCGTCGGGCCGGGGCTCCAGGACCGTCGGGCCGGGGCTCCAGGACCGTCGGGCCGGGGCTCCAGGACCGTCGGGCGGGGCTCCAGGACCGTCGGGCGGGGCTCCAGGACCGTCGGGCGGGGCTCCAGGACCGTCGGGCGGGGCTCCAGGACCGTCGGGCGGGGCTCCAGGACCGTCGGGCGGGGCTCCAGGACCGTCGGGCGGGGCTCCAGGTAGTCGGGCGGGGCTCCAGGACCGTCGGGACTCTCCTCCCTGGGTTCACAATTATAGTGTAGGGACTATTGCCTTCATTCCTACATGTACTCGTGTGTCATTGGTGAGCATTACTCGAAGCGTAATATGCTATATAGTCGTAATGGCTTAGACTTTCCCCTCATAATGCCCTCACTCCTGCCTGGAGACCTCTGTGGTCTGCATGGGAGGCTGTGGTCTGCATGGGAGGCTGTGGTCTGCATGGGCGGCTGTGGTCTGCATGGGAGGCTGTGGTCTGCATGGGAGGCTGTGGTCTGCATGGGAGGCTGTGGTCTGCATGGGAGGCTGTGGTCTGCATGGGCGGCTGTGGTCTGCATGGGAGGCTGTGGTCTGCATGGGAGGCTGTGGTCTGCATGGGAGGCTGTGGTCTGCATGGGAGGCTGTGGTCTGCATGGGAGGCTGTGGTCTGCATGGGAGGCTGTGGTCTGCATGGGAGGCTGTGGTCTGCATGGGAGGCTGTGGTCTGCATGGGCGGCTGTGGTCTGCATGGGAGGCTGTGGTCTACTAGACTGTGTCAGCAAGCAGTTTACACTCCAGACATTGGGCCATGTTGACAATAATTCCCCACGTCCAGGTAAGGGCTGCAGATGATAATCTGAAATTGCGTGTATAAGAGAAGCATCCTTAATGTCGCGGACTTAACACGGCACTAGTGGTGCTTGTAGTGGTGCTTGTAGTGGTGCTAGTACTAGTGGTGCTAGTGAGGTGGTGTTGCCGTGAGCCCCCCTGCCCGTCCTTCAGAGACCGTAACACCCGTCACATTACAGGGGAGCGAAATACTATCCAATATCCTTCCCCACAGCTCTTCATCTAGGTGTCCACCCATATATTTTTCCCTATCCACGACCTCCTGCCAAGACCTAGCCCCCATGAGCCGAGCGGACAGCACGCCGGACTTGTGATCCTGTGGTCCTGGGTTCGATCCCAGGCGCCGGCGAGAAACAATGGGCAGAGTTACTTTCACCCTATGCCCCTGTTACCTAGCAGTAAAATAGGTACCTGGGTGTTAGTTAGCTGTCACGGGCTGCTTCCTGGAGGTGGAGGCCTGGTCGAGGACCGGGCCGCGGGGACACTAAAGCCCCGAAATCATCTCGAGATAACCCCATCTCCAACCTCCTGACCCGACCACAAAAGTCTCCTGGCTGCCATCACAGTCTCAAAATTCTGAATTTCAGGACCTGGGCTGGTCCAGGGAGGGCCATTATGCCGCACGACTAGACCACGGGCCACGCTCCAGGGCCCATGGTCTGCTCACCCACCAAAATGTTCATTCCCTGACCGCCAAGTTGGGGAGAAAAAAAAAACACACGCATATCTTCTCATTTGCAAATGTTGAATGACGAGTTTCTTTTGTTTTATGTAATTTGAACAAGTACGTTTTGGAGACTGAAGGCCATTTTAAATTCAAATGTTCATATTATATTATATATATATGGAAAACTCTTCCTCATGAAAGGGTTCGAACCTTGAACTCCCAGGAGCTGAAACCCCGCTGGCGAGCACAGAACTCTGACCACCTGACCACACTGACTGTTCAAAAGTCAATGATAGCCGAGGTTATATCCCCAACGACCCGACAGCACTTGGTCACAGATCACAGTTCACTTTCATCAAACCAATTCGAACCTGCGTCCGAGAGCATCCCAGACGCTGCCTCAATCGACTGAGCTACGACATGGTCAAAAGGAGTTGAAACCGAAGTTCTACTGAACTTACTGGATCCTGCAGCCTCTCCGAGACACAAACCAGGGTTCATTTGATGCATCACGCAATTCTGATTTGTGTAAAATATATACATATGAATAAGTTTCTTTACGTTTGTATTACACAGTGAAGTGACAGTGAAAAATAAGTAATTTGAAAAAGACAAGCCTGGAGCTGTTAAATGATAATTATGATTGCTGAATAAGACTTTGCTGAACCAACTAACAACAACAACAATAAGAACCAATAGACGTGAGACAAGCGAGAGCAGAGACCACTACTTCGCTCAGCAACATGGCAATAAAATGTATTCATTTTCATTAATCATTAATAATCATCATTAATCATTACTGCAATCATCATAACGATTACAACAGCAAAACAATTCAGTATTAAAACAATACCAGATAACGATCCCCTTCTGTGAATACAAGGAAAACAGAGTCGTCTTAAAGATTTTAAACACGGCGGTCAAGGGCAGCTTTCGTCAAATTACGAGCCGCGCTTAGCGAAATATGGAAAGAATTCTCATAAGGTGGGTGTGGCGGGGGCCGGAATGCCGACCCGGCGACGCTTCTATTGAAGAAATATTAATTGGTGAACTTCTCGAGCGGTTTAATATTTTATTTGTGTGATATCAAGAGTTTAATAGTGCTTTACTTTCTAGGTAAATCAGTGAAGGAGGCGGCGGAAGGGGGGGAGGAGGAGGGTTAGTAGTGGTGGTGGTGGTTTGGGGAAGAGAAGCAGGAGTGAGGAAAAAGGGAGAGGAGGTGAGGCGAGGAATCAGAAAGGATGAGAAGGAAGTAGAGGGGGAAGGAAAGAGGGAGGGAAGTGAAGGAGGAGGAAGAGGTGTAGACAAACACCATAACACACACCCAACAGCACAACACACACACACACACACACACACACACACACACACACACACACACACACCACACACACACACACACACACACGTGTGTGTGTGTCTAGAAATGGCTGCTAAAGTTCAACTCGGGAAAGTGTAAGGTGATGAAATTAGGAGAAGGAGCAGGAGGCTGAACACAAGGTATCATTTGGGAGGGGAAATCCTGCAAGAGTCAAATAGAGAGAAAGATCTGGGGGTGATATCACACCGAACCTGTCCCCAGAAGCCCACATCAAAAGAATATCATCAGCGGCATATGCTAGACTGGCCAACATAAGAACTGCCTTTAGAAATTTGTGTAAGGAATCTTTCAGAACCCTGTATACCACTTATGTAAGACCAATCCTGGAGTATGCAGCTCCAGCCTCGAGTCCATACCTAGTTACCACAAGACAAAGTTAGAGAAGATTCAGCGGTATGCCACCAGGCTCGTCCCGGAACTGAGAGGATTGAGCTACGAGGAAAGGCTAAAGGAGCTGAACCTCACATCCCTGGAAAACAGAAGAGTAAGGGGAGACATGATAACCACCTACAAAATTCTCAGGGGAATTGACAGGGCGGACAAAGACAAACTCTTCACCACGGGTGGGACACGAACAAGGGGACACAGGTGGAAACTTAGTACCCAGATGAGCCACAGAGACGTTCGAAAGAATTTTTCAGTGTCAGGTAGTTAATAAATGGAATGCATTAGGCAGTGATGTGGTGGAGGCTGACTCCATACACAGTTTCAAATGTAGATATGATAGAGCCCAGTAGGCTCAGGAATCTGTACACCTGTTTATTGACAGTTGAGAGGCGGGACCAAAGAGCCAGAGCTCAACCCCCGCAAGCACAATTAGGTGAGTACAATTAGGTGAGTACACACACACACACACACACACACACACACACACACACACACACACACACACACCACAACAGCACAACACACACCCACAGCACAACACACACACACCACACACACCACACACACACAACACACACACACACACACACACACACACCAACAGCACAACACACACCCACAGCACAACACACACACACCCACAGCACAACACACACACACACACACACACCACACACACACACACACACACACACACACACACCCACACACACACACACACAAACACCACTCTGCTGTCTTCCTGAGTCCCACCCACAACCAGAATGCAGGACTGAGAATATTTAATTTAGTAGACTGTATAAATTCGAGTAATCAGATTACCAGGTTATAGCTATGATTTAGTGAAATATTTTAGTCAAACAAGATGGCACCTGACACAGTTCTGACGTCGTAGAAGACGAAGATGCTTTACATGTCACGTGACCTTCATAGGAGGTCACAGGTCATGATGGCATAGAGGAAGACCTTTGACATCACCGGGCGCCGAGAGTACCCGGGAACGGAGAGAGACCAGACTCCTCCAAGACTCCAGAGACATCAACTCCTTTTGACCATGTCGTAGCTCAGTCGATTAAGGCCGCGTCTGGGATGCTCTCGGACGCAGGTTCGAATCCTCGTCACGGCCCTTGTGGATTTGTTCATAGGATGATGGTACTCTCTTGTCATGAAGGCCTTGACTTAGTGTGTACACGACCAATTCAGGAGGTAGATCGAGCAGAGATCTCTAGTTGAAACGCGAGCTCTTTGAGAGCCTCTTTTTCCATTCAGCCACGAGACGAGGTACGGAAGTTTTGTCGGAGGAGAGTCAAGAGGTCGGCAGTGTCCTGCCATTCAGCCAGGAAGTACTGCTGTGTACAAGGGTCTTGTGATAGCACTGTCAATGGCGCGTTTAGTGGTTATTCCTGGATCGGGCAGCAATTGAGCTGCGGTCTGGACTATGTGATGGTGTGCTTGTGACGAACTGCACCATTCACGCCACGGCTACTGGTCTATCACACAAGTGGACGAACTAAAAGGGTGGGCCAAGCCCTGCCGTTTGTGATAACCAACGATCGTCTCGATGTTGATTTTTCGCCTCGAAAAGAATGCTCAACCACTTGGGCTGGACGGTAGAGCGACGGTCTCGCTTCATGTAGGTCGGCGTTCAATCCCCGACCGTCCAAGTGGTTGGGCACCATTCCTTCCCCCCTGTCCCATCCCAAATCCTTATCCAGACCCCTTCCCAGTGCTATATAGTCGTAATGGCTTGGTGCTTTTCCCCTGACAACTCCCTCCCTCCTCGACAAGAAGAGACTAATTTAGCAGAATAAAGTTTATTGTGGATATAAAAATATTTTGCACCCGAGACACATGCAAGCAGCAGTGACAGGGGAAATACTCCCGGTAACTTTGACATAATTAGTCAAGTTAGAAATGAGACACGACTACTCCTCCTTCCTCATCTTTATTGATAAGTGAGAGCCACGTAGTACCAGAGGTGAGGGTTCACCACCACCATCTTGGCTGGACACTCCTACTTACGGGCTATTCATGCCCGTGCCACCTCTTGGGTGGCCTAACCTTCATCAGTCTATCGACACTCCTACAGGGTGATTCTTCAGGTATGCAGGACAGTCAAGAAGTACTTGTATACAATTACATATATTATTATATTAGCATGTGTGTTTCAGGTGTGGATGAGGAAGTCTTATTGATGTGGTAATTATAGAGTTTTATGATACAATTATGTGCTATAATTCTTACTATAAACAATAGTAACTTAGTGCAGGAATACGCGAGTTAAAATTATTATCCTCGGTGTAAATTGGAATTACTGTTGCTAAAATACTTTTTGCAACATTGACTATATTGACTTATGCACTACCGACATTCTCAATCATTTTACTGTGTAGTTCATTAATATCTACATGAACGAGTGCTTAAGTTAACAACACAACTCAGCGTTATACTTAGCGGTCACAGCTTATTAAGTCGAGTTTATGAATAAACTAAAGTTACGATAAGTTTGTTTGCAGGGATAACTTATTTAGCTATACGTTACTTGTAAACTTAGTAAACTTTATAAATAATTAAATAATAATTTAAAATAATTTAGTAAACAAAAATTTAGTAAACGAATGTTTACTAAATTTTAGTTTACAAAATGGCACTGTATCTGCAAGCTTTAATGTATGTTGTGAAGTATGGGAGGTGGTGGTTGTTGTTGTTAAAGATTCGCTACCTGGAACAAGAAGTTCCAAGTAGCACGGGCTATGGTGAGCCCGTCTTAATGGGCTATCTTAGGCTATGCTGCATCAGACCTTACGGTGTGGCCACTACACAGCTATAGTGTAACGGCCACGTGAGTGTTCACACATACACACACACTCCCTTCTGTCTGGGAGACAAAAGAGTTAGAGGGGACATGATCACCACATACAAGATTCTCAGAGGAATTGATAGGGTAGATAATGACAGGGTGTTTAACACAAGGGGCACACGCACTAAGTGACACAGGTGGAAACTGAGTGCACAAATGAGCCACAGAGACGTTAGAAAGATTTTTTTCAGTGTAAGAGTAGTTGACAAATGGAATGCATTAGGCAGTGATGTGGTGGAGGCTGAGTCAGAGAGAGAGAAAGACCTGGGGGTTGATATCACGCCAGACCTGTCCCCTGAAGCTCATATCAAGAGGATAACATCAGCAGCATATGCCAGGTTGGCTAACATAAGAACGGCCTTTAGAAACTTGTGTAAGGAATCTTTCAGAACATTATATACCACATATGTCAGACCAATCCTGGAGTATGCGGCTCCAGCATGGAGTCCCTATCTAGTCAAGCATAAGACTAAACTGGAAAAGGTTCAAAGGTTTGCCACCAGACTAGTGCCCGAGCTGAGAGGTATGAGCTACGAGGAGCGACTGCAGGAATTAAACCTCACTTCGTTGGAAGACAGAAGAGTTAGGGGGGACATGATCACCACATTCAAGATTCTCAGGGGAATCGACAGGGTTGATAAAGACAGGCTGTTTAACACAAGGGGCACACGCACTAGGGGACACAGGTGGAAGCTGAGTGCCCAAATGAGCCACAGAGATATTAGAAAGAACTTTTTTAGTGTCAGAGTGGTTGACAAATGGAATGCATTAGGAAGCGATGTGGTGGAGGCTGACTCCATACACAGTTTCAAGTGTAGATATGATAGAGCCCATTAGGCTCAGGGAACTGTACACCTGTTGATTGACGGTTGAGAGGCGGGACCAAAGAGCCAGAGCTCAACCCCCGCAAGCACAACTAGGTGAGTACAACTAGGTGAGTACACACACACACACACACACACACACACACACACACACACACACACACACACACACACACACACACACAGAGCTGGCGTGAGGCAGGGCTCTCCTGGCGACGATATATCTAAACCAGTTGCCCCTACACACCCAGCAATTAGCGCCGCTGATTCAGAGCCTCCTTGCCACTGTTGAATTACAGTTTAGGGGTCATTAACAACCACCACCTCTCTCTTGCCAGAAAGTGCACATTATTTACAAAACGTCGGATTTCAAACGTTACTATTTTCTCCAGGCGTTTGATAACGTGCCACCGTGCAGCTGAGTGGTCTACGTCCTTGATTCGCAATCAAAAGACTCGGGGTTTAATTAAGAGAAGTGGTGAGGCCAAGTTTCCTTCACCTTATATCTCTGTTTACTTAACAGCAAATAGGTACCCGAGAGTTAGGCAACTGTTGTGGGGTTGCTTCTCGAGGGAAGTCAAAACCCTAGGCCCTAGGGGAAGCCTTCGATAGGCCTAAGCAGAGGCTTACTAACCACCAACAACGGGAGTGTGTGTCAAGCCTGTCCCACACCTGTCCCACACCTGTCCCACACCTGTCCCACAACTACCAGGTTCCTCTCGTAACTGTCCGACCGGAGTATAGTCACATGTACAGCATTACTGTCACTTGTGAGTAACGGCTATGACAAGTTGTGAGTAACGGCTATAACAAGTTGTGAGTAACGGCTATAACAAGTTGTGAGTAACGGCTATGACAAGTTGTCAGTAACGGCTATGACAAGTTGTCAGTAACGGCTATAACAAGTTGTCAGTAACGGCTGTAACAAGTTGTCAGTAACAGCTATAACAAGTTGTGAGTAACAGCTATAACAAGTTGTCAGTAACAGCTATAACAAGTTGTCAGTAACAGCTATAACAAGTTGTCAGTAACAGCTATAACAAGTTGTGAGTAACGGCTATAACAAGTTGTCAGTAACAGCTATAACAAGTTGTCAGTAACGGCTATAACAAGTTGTCAGTAACAGCTATAACAAGTTGTCAGTAACAGCTATAACAAGTTGTGAGTAACGGCTATAACAAGTTGTCAGTAACAGCTATAACAAGTTGTGAGTAACGGCTATAACAAGTTGTCAGTAACAGCTATAACAAGTTGTCAGTAACGGCTATAACAAGTTGTCAGTAACAGCTATAACAAGTTGTGAGTAACGGCTATAAC
>WNGS01033034.1:0-11066 GCA_020271785.1 Procambarus virginalis
ATACTTGTGGGTGTCATATGAAAGCTTATGGTAAATGCTGTCAGTTAAAACTAATTAGAGCTCTGTGATTGCTCTGTAGAGAGAATTACAGCAAAATTTTCCTGTTCTGTAAAACAGAGAGATTTGAGAGGTAGTATAACACAAAAACGTTACGGGTGGGGGGGGAACAGTGGGGGAACGTGCCTTCCCCCCCACCAAGGGAGACGTTGAGACGTTGTGTTAGGCCTCACCCTCCTTGTGACGTCACGCCACGCCACAGGCGAGGGGCACGTGTGATTGGTCTAGGCACCCCTGCTCCTATGCCGAGTTTTGGCGCGAAGAGCTGTGATTGGAAGCGGCATGAGGAACAGTGCCGGCTTCCTGCTGATTGGTCAAGACAAGGTAGGGGAGAGATATGGGGATGTGAGTCTCTCTGGCCCGCCAAGAGTTTAGTTTGAATTGGGCAGCCAGGGTATAAGCAGTGTCTAGGTGGGGGGTGGCGGGCCTGCCCCCCCACCCACCGTTATCGCTCCTGTCGTGCAGTTTACTCATATTGCATGGCACTCCAGCCACCCTGGGTGTGTCGAAGCCCAAATTTGCGAGAAACTGGGACTTGGACTTTGAATTCCGCCCGACGTCGTCCATGGGGAGGTGACGCCGGCCAGTGTCACTCCTGTCACCCCAGTGTAAGAGCGAGTCATGCTCTAGTGTGTTGGGGGGTAGTGGTGATTCCCCACCACATGTGTGTATGCCACGCGGCCACCCAGGCCGCCCTCAGGCCGCCCGCGGCCACCCGCGGCCGCCCAGCCACCCACCCACTTTACCCCGCGCGCGCGAGCAGCCCGGGTGGGGTGGGGTGCTGTGACGTCACGCGCCACCCGTGGCCACCCTCCTGAAGGCCATGCGGTGGCCACATGTTGGCCACCACCTTTGGCCACCCCCTTGGCCATCTTCCCAGGACAGCCTAAGGCCACATCTTGTCGACGCACGAGGAGCAAGCTAAGTGTTGACAGCCAGGTGGTAAGGACCTGAGAAATGAGAAAATGTGTGGACGGAAACGTGAGTACTTTAACAGTGTATAACAGGGTCTCAGTTAAAGAGGATAAGAGAAAAGTTGTGTGGGCCCCTAGCCCGGCCAGGCTAGGGAAGCAGCTGAGACACCGGTCTGTGGCACGCCCAGGTGACTGTGGGGCAGTACCTGGAGAGGGAAATTGTCACAGTAAATCATGTAGTGATATAATTGTACATCTGTAGAGATGTGTGTAGACTGACTAGAGTTTGGGACCAGTCAGTGTAGTAAATCATCATATAAATGATCCAGTCTGTCGATTCTGTATAATCGTCCAGCCTTGGTTAGTGCCATGGTACCTCATTATGTAATTAGGCCAGGTTAGAGTTAATTAAGCAGGCCCGTGGGGCAGGGTTATTAGTGGATATCCTGAGGTCTGTGTATTGTCCTGGTGATTATTTGTATTGTTTATGGAGGCCATTCCCATATGTTTCATTTGCATGTTGCATGTATTATGTTGTGTGGTGAGTCAGTAGATGTGATCGCTGACTGATTGCCTAATGATGTCATTAGCATGGGGGGCATGCTGACGGTATCATTATGTGCAGGTTTGTGCAGTGTATCAGGTATACGTTATTACTGTCCTAGGAATTGTGTTGAGGATTTAAGGGGACCCTTTGAGTATTCAGGGAAATTCTCAGTCACTTAATGAGAGCGAGCAATTAGTTAATTTGCCTAATTATGGGAGAATTAGTGCCAGCTGTCCGCGTAGAGCGACGGTGTCTTATATTAACGTAAATTGTCTTGCTGAAGCAACCGGGATCGGGCGATCTTTTGCAACGTTTGCAAGATTAGAGGGACAGTAAGATTGGTATACCTTGAGTGTTGCAAAACCGTGTGTTATCACTGTGTGGGCATAGTAATTAACGAGTTGCAGTAGTCGCAACCGTATGTGGGCAGTGCTATTTTATGTTGTTTTGCATGCCATTATATGTGTGACCTATGTAACCTTAGGGTTACTTTGTTTCTTTAAGTTGTGTTGAGAACTTGAGGATTCAGTGAGTTAATTAGGGGTAATTAACTTGATAAGGGGGTGCACACTTGAAGTTGTTGAATGAGTGAGTGCTGTTATGGGAGAACAGTGTTGAACTTGAGCTTGTGGGAATACGTTTCCGGTGCAATTAATTGTCCGTGTGACAATTAATTGACCACTCTAGCTAATTATATAATTAGCATTCTCATCATGAATTCACGTAGTGGGAGAGGATCTGTCAGAGTCTGTCAGTGGTAGTGTTAACGTCAGTTGCTCGAGACTAACTGCCTTTCGGGGTTAGGGCAATTAGTGGCTCATGATAATTAGTGGAGTAATTAACGTCTGGAGTCTTGAGGACTCAGATGACTCGGTAAAGCGAGGTCATGGGGTTAGCATAATACGTTATATTAATCATATTCTGTCTGGTGACAGTGGATTAAGTTGCACTCATTGTTAATTAGTAATTAACTCCTCTTCTGTGAATTCACAGTGTTTGATGAGACCTGCTTAGGCAGTGCGGAGTGAGACGTATTTATGTATGATTAATTATCGGTCCTGGTGGCAGTTAATTAATTGCTCGAGGTTAATTAGGGTAATTAGCACTCATTAGTAAGTAAAAGTAATTAATGATACACAGACTGTTGAGAAGCCACCCACTTGGGGTAGGCTTAGTTAACGTAACTCAATTGGGATGTAATTAGTGGTCCGTTTGACCTTAATTAAGAATTACTCACTGAATACTTGCAAGGAGTCAAGTGTGATGTAATTTAAGAGTTTGAGTTATTGTGACAAGAGGACTTGTGTTAACGTAGAGTACTATCATGTTGTTGTCTAGCGTGAGACACTTGTTATGTGATTAAAGTAGTACTTGTTGCTGACTGCTGTGATCAGTCAATTTCCATCATTATTCACATAATCAATGTTGTAATTGATTAAGGCAATTTCTTTTGGTTATCGTCTAATGACGAGGGTAAAGTAACTTAGGGATGAGTGGAGCTGTGTCCCAGAATCCCACCTTGCCTGACTTTGTTCACTTTAGTTGTGATAGGGGGAGTCACTGTTAGACTACCCGCCTGGTTACGGGGGTCGCTCCTGTTGGGCGGGAGGACCTTAAGCTTGTGATTAGAGTAGCTGCCACTAGGAAGTCGTGTCACTATTGATTGCTTGCTTATGTCATCAGTGGACAACTTTGGTCAGTAGTTCATGTTGTCAGCCCGAAGTGTCAGCAGGATGGAGCCTGCTGTCATTTCTCGAGGGGCTGTTGAATAGCTGTATTGCAAATGCCACTGGATTGACATTAACGTAATTAAATCACTCGCTGTGGTGTAACTTAGTCTGTGATATTTTTCTTTGAATTTGCAATATTGCGTCATCAGTGGGCACACCTGTGTTCAGGTTAGTTCAGTATGCAGCCACACAGCCAGGGTTGCTATTTAGCTGTTGGTTATGGTGCCACTGGATGGACATTAACGTAAAGATTAATTTGAGGAAGGGTGCTGGAGTTGCCAGTGAACCCAGTAGTTATTGATGTCATTGAAAGGCTACTGATTTGATTGCATTGCAACCGCTATTGCAGGTGTAGACTGCACTGAGGCGTAGAACAGTTAGGAGGTTACTGGGGACGTGTTTCAGAACTCACTGTGTCATTTGTTGTAATTGTGATTATAGATCTGTTAGTCTTGCTTGCTTGTTGATTCCTCTGTGGGCACACTTATGTTCGAGTTAGTTCATTATGCAGTCCGAGGGGCTGGTGTCTAGCTGTCATTGATAGTGTCACAGGAAGGACTTCGAGTAACGTCATTGACATTCTTTTGTTTTAATGTAGTAGTCTAGTCTCTTGTTATTAATAAATTGTTTATTGTACAGAAAACGGTCTTTGATATCAACCTTCAACTATCCTGTGCCACACCCATGTTCTGATATATTGATATTGTTGTTTTGATCTTGATATGACGGCTGTGCTCTTGGGAATTCGAATTCCAATTCATAGCGCCACAACAAATATAAAATTTGATTGTGAGAACCCGTCGGTTACCCTTTATTGGTTTTAACGTCATGTTTAACTAGGAGGAACCAGCGGCCTATTGTGGACAGGTTTTCACCCCTGCTGGTGGAAGCCTGGCGGTTTGCTCCCGCTTCTCCTTTTTCTACTGGACTCATGCTTAACTGCCAAGAGCAGCCTTTAAACTTGTAGTCCACCTCCTAAGGGAGGTAGGCGTAGAGAAAAATCTCACACACGTAGATAGTGGTCAAGGCGGTGTCCGTCACTCTCATCACAGATTCTGCAACTTCGCTGATCAACTGTTGTTTCCATTCCATATCTCCATGGATATTTGTATCCAAGACGGATTCTCGCTATCACTGATTCTCTCCCTCATCCTCCTCCTCTTCGGCCATAATGATTGGGATTGCCAGCTGCAACCATGTTGTACCATCGTATAGATTCACTGGTTTGTGCTTCTATCCTCCTTTCCTCAGTTACCTTGTCACGGTGATGTTGCCTGACAATACCTCTAAATTGTAGTATTGTCAGGCATTGCCTAGAACACTTTCCGCTAGTTTTTTCGCTTGCCGGCAGCGCTAAAGTGTGCGCCGCCGCCGGCTAAGCACTCTGTAACTTTACCTCGTACGCCTGCCAGGGATGAAATATCTTTTGCTGCCACTCAGGTACCCTGAGCACGTGTAAAGTATCGTTCCGTGTGTTGTTCTAAGTGGTCAACCAGAGCATGCACCTTCTCCACACCTGACACAGGTGTAGGTGGAAGCCAAGATACACACCTGACTATATAACTATATATCTGAGTGGTGTCACGACACTACACCTGCCTGTGATTGAGAGCCTCTCTTAGTTATTGTGTGCTATCATTGTAAATGATCATCGAGGGGTTGATCGTGTACAATGATAGCACGACAATGATCATGATACAATGATCATCATACAATGATCACGACACAATGATCATGATACAATGATCGCAATACAATGATAACGATACAATGATTCAAGGATCACGATACAATGATTCAAGGATCACGATACAATCATTCAAGGATTACGAACAATGATACAATGATTACGATAAAATGATCAGGATACAATGATCACAACAATGATCAGGATACAATGATCATGATGCAATGATCTTGATACAATGATCATGATACAGTGATCATGTTACAATGATCGTGATACAATGATCACGATACAATGATCACGATACAATGATCACGATACAATGATCACAATACAATGATCATGATACAATGATCACGATACAATGATCATGATACAATGATCACGATACAATGATCATGATACAATGATCACAATACAATGATCACAATACAATGATCATGATACAATGATCACAATACAATGATGATAAAATGATCACGACACAATGATCATGATACAATGATCACGACACAATGATCTTGATACAATGATCACGATCAATGATACAAAGATCACAATACAATGATTCAATGATCATGATACAATGATCACGATACAATGATCAATGATATGATGATCATGATTCAATGATGCAATGATCATAATACATGATCACGATACAATGATCACTATACAATGATCATGATACAATGATCATGATACAATGATCACGATACAATGATCATGATACAATGATCATGATGCAATGATACGATACAATGATGGCAATCCTCATCCGCTGGGTGGATGGATGATACAATGATACGATGATCATGATACAACAATAATCAGGATACAATGATCATGATACAATGATCACGATACAATGATCATGATACAATGATCACGATACAATGATCATGATACAATGATCACGATACAATGATCATGTTACAATGATCACGATACAATGATCATGATACAATGATCACAATACAATGATCATGATACAATGATCACAATACAATGATCATGATACAATGATCACAATACAATGATCACAATACAATGATCATGATACAATGATCACAATACAATGATGATAAAATGATCACGACACAATGATCATGATACAATGATCACGACACAATGATCTTGATACAATGATCTTGATACAATGATTGCGATCAATGATACAATGATCACGATACAATGATTCAGTGATCATGATACAATGATCACGATACAATGATCATGATATGATCATGATTCAATGATGCAATGACCATAATGCATGATCACGATACAATGATACAATGATCACGATACAATGATCATGATACAATGATCACTATACAATGATCATGATACAATGATAGCCATCTCAAACTCCAACACAGTGCTCGGATACAACTTCAACAGGCTACTCAACTCCTCCCAGTTTGTATCCCAGAAGACAGCAATGGCTCGAGGTTCGCTGGCGAGGCTCTTCCGCTTCAAGCAAGCACCATCCCACATCAAGCTCCACCTGTACAGAATGATTATAAGGCCTAGCCTTGAATACCCTTACGTCCCCCTGAACCTCACCAACAAATCCAACATGCTGAAGATCCAACGGGTACAAAACAAAGCACTTCGCTTTGCGGAGGGACTGACACTGATGGACAGGGTAAGAACTGACCAAATCCACGAGACGCTCAACATGAAGCCAATGAACATCAGGCTCAGCTACCTGGCCAGAAGACAGCTGTACCGCATGAAGAATATGTATATCCCAGACCCCGAAGATCCCTACGTAGCATTAAACACCACCAGTGACTACGAGATCCGCGAACCACCACACAGAACCAGAAGAATCACTCTCCAACAAAAAGTGATCAGACACATCCACGATGAGGCCTTCCCAAGACCTCAAATACTAAGCGGCCTGCCAGACGACCCTGATGAGTGGCCCATCCCGGACCCCATCTACACCAAATGAAGAATAAAGGAAATAAATCAAATAAAAAAAAACAAAAAAAATAAATAAAAAAAATTAAATAAAAAAAATATATAAACAAATAAAATTACTAAAAAAAATATAAAACCAAAAAACCATTTGTCGTGATATCAGAAGTGTAACTACCCTGATGTTACTAAGATTAGCCTCCCTCAGCCAACTCCATCGGCTCTAGTGCTCTAGGACACCAACAAGGTCACAAACACTAGCCCCCCCAGCCAATGTACTGACAACCCAACACAACACATACACAAACAAACGACACATACACATATGTCAACCCATGGTGGACAGGCCACCGAACTTTCAAACCTCCTCTCTCTCTACACCCGCATCCTCTTCCTGAATTTCATCTCCCCATCCCTCTACCTCCCCCATCCTTTCCAAGCCCTTTGGACATCAAAGCTAAAGCTAAGCTAAAGATACGATGATCATGATACAACAATAATCAGGATACAATGATCATGATACAATGATCACGATACAATAATCATGATACAATGATTATTGTCATTGTTGATCTACTGTGCCTTATTATTGCCTGAGTATCCGTTTGGAAGGGAACTCCTGTCTTCCGCTGCACACCGTGGTTGGTTGTCTACTGTGTTCAGTCAAGTTTTGTTCAATAAGGGACTGGATCGATTAAGTAGACGTCAAGAGCCTTGCTGGTACGACATTAGCTTTGCTGACACCATTCTAGAGTAAACCAAGCACCCGTTGTTCTAGTGGTTAAGTTGTATATAGCTCTTGGAGCCCGCCTCTCAACTGTCAATCAACTTTTTTTTCACCCACGCCCACAAGAAGTAGTCCGTAGTCTAACTCCCAGGTATCTGTTTACTGCTAGGTGAACAGAGGCATCAGAAGGTGAAAGAAACTGCCCATTTGTTTCCGCCTCCGCCGGGGGTCGAATCCGGACCCTCAGGACTACGAATCCCGAGCGCTGTCCACTCAGTCGTCAGCCCCCCCCTTCCCCCCACTCAGCCGTCAGTGTGAGGAGGACCCAAGGAGTCCCTTAAAGTGCCTCACTTGGATTGAGGAGATTCCCACGACCAAGGTTGATGAGGACCCGGTGGAGCAAGGCTGAGAGGAGACGCCACCAGGACCCTGACAACCAGGGTCCAGATTCACCAAGCAGTTACGCAAGTACTTACGAACGTGTACACCTTTCCTCAATCTTTGACGGCTTTGGTTACATTTACTAAACAGTTTACAAGCATGAAAACTTGCCAATCAACTGTTGTTATTGTTATAAATAGCCTCCTGGTGCTTCGGAGCTCATTAACTGTTTAATTATTGTAAACAAAGCCGCCAAAGATTGAGAAAAGATGGACAGGTTCGTAAGTGCTTGCGTAACTGCTTCGTGAATCTGGCCCCATGCCCTTTACACTTGGTCTTATAGCGACAAACTGTCCACTTACAAATTACGTCTGAATTTGGCCTGTAGCGAGTAATCCTTATACTCGCTCCATTATCTCATTATCTTAATGCATTACTAATCACACAAGCTACAATTCTTTCCCCAATTACAGGTAATACTCTTCTCACCTTGTTGGAGGGAGCTGAGGTGTAATCATCATATATGCAAGCGATTTGGTGAATATCGAACAGTACAATCTCCAGTCAAGAATGTAGTACTCGGCTTGGGCAGTTCTAGTCGACCCAAGACGCTACAGCTTCGACACAGAGCAGACAGCAGACTACGACCGCATCCAGCTACAATGCTCTCGCTCCCCGAGTTCAGACACTCGCAATTCCCAATCGAGCCGCCACGCTCTCCCACATAGAGCTCCACGACTCTGGCCTCACTCAGTTCTCTGCTCTGCTCCAAGCTCCGTCTCAGCGGCTACGACACTGCTGTATCCAGGACTACTAAATAAATATGAAACTCACTAAACACTGTGTATCTAATCTACCCAACAACGTAACATAACCGTACGTTACAGGCCGTTTACCCGTATGGTCGAAAATGGACGTAAATTTGAAAATGAAAAATAATTAAAAATAAATTTAGGATTGTTTTCCAAAACTGTAAGTAAGCCTGACAGCTGGGTGGACAGCGCTTCGGATTCGCAGTCCTGAGGTTCCGGGTTCGATCCCCGGTGGAGGCGGAGACAAATGGGCAAAAGTTTCTTTCATCCTAATGCCACTGTTACCTAGCAGTAAATAGGCACCTGGGAGTTAGACAGCTGCTACGGGCTGCTTCCTGGGGTTGTGTAACAAAAAGGAGGCCTGGTCAAGGACCGGGCCGCGGAGACGCTAAGCCCCGAAATCATCTCAAGATAACCTCAAGGAGAAGGGTCCTCTGGCAGGTTAGAAGGGCAGGAAATTCTCCTAAAATTTCAAAACGACTCCCACAGCTTTGTGAAGCCTCTGCCATATGCACGTTGATGACGCTGCACGCAAATATTTTATTGGCATTTAACCCATGCCACTGTTTCAGACCCATGGCACTGTTTCAGACCCATGGCACTGTTTCAGACCCATGGCACTGTTTCAGACCCATGACACTGTTTCAGACCCATGGCACTGTTTCAGACCCATGGCACTGTTTCAGACCCATGGCACTGTTTCAGACCCATGGCACTGTTTCAGATCCATTTAAACTTTCACACATTATTTCCTCCAATAGTGTGAGTGTATGCAAAGGCATTATATTATTAATTGTTTCTCATTGAACAGAGTGAGTTTGCGAGTGAATGAAATAAGAATGTAAGAAAAAAGACAAACTTGAAAAAAGAAAAAATTGCCTTTACATAAAATACATAAATAGGAAGCAAATATTCCTGCACGTTTGTTCAGAAAATGTTATGGTCAATTAAGATTTTTAACATAAAGGAAACCAAAACATTTTTGTTTTGTTTTAACTGACATTTCAGCCATCCACGACCGGTCAAAATTCCTTATACTGAAAAAAAACAAAATTAAGGCACTCAAATAATTTAATATATATATTCTAAACATTCCAGTAATTTTCTTTTGTTTAAGCAGTAACTTACTTGTGATGAATCAGGTAAAAGTGAGAGCGAGACTCGAAGGGTAACCTTCCTCCCTTAGAGGCCAGGCACACACTGGGGCTATCATGGCCACATCTGACTATCGTGACACCTGTACCACACCTCCACCACCCGGCCATAACTTCAACTACCTCCGTTATACAGACAAAGCAACAGCTGCAACGATAACACATCATCCCGTTATGGATGTTTGCACTACGAACACAATAAAGATTCCACAAAATAAAACATACACAGACACTGTACTAATCTTTAATAGATACGTCCATTTAGGTAAATATGGACACTACTACCCAGTGGGGTTTGAATTGGGGGTCACACACAGCTACTTTCTGTGAGTTTACGTTCCGGTGTTGCTCGAGTTTGTCTCCGTATCTGTCCATCCAAGTGTGCATCTATGTAGCTTTCTAACTATCCAAATGTGCATCTATCTAGCTTTCTAACTATCCAAATGGCATCCATGTAGCTTTCTAACCATTTATCTATACATCTATCTTTCTAACCGTCCATTTGTCTGTCGATCAACCCATCCACCTATCTGTCTATCCGTTTATCTACTCATTGCGGAAAAACTGTTCATCATCTCGAAGAAGAAGAGTATATGTATCATTCAGGAGAGCCTTGTGGGGCGCCCGCGTACACTTACATGTTGTCTTCTGCCACCCCCATAAACCACCAACAAAACGGGTGTCAAAAACCCAACAAAACGTTGGAGAGTTTGAAATTTTCTTTCCTGAACATTTGACATTTTTTTTGCTGGCGTTTCTTATTTTTTTTGTTTTGTTTTGGGGGTATTTTAGATTTTTTTGGGGGGGTGGATTTTTTGTTAGGTGTTTGGGACCTTTTTTGTTAGGTGTTTGGGACCTTTTTTGTTAGGTGTTTGCCACTTTTTTTTTTGCTACTCATGAGCGTTATTTTTTAGCGCAATTCTGGGTGATTGTACATATTTGGAGTTTTAATTTACCACTTTTTATAATTCCTAAGTCGTAATTTAAAGTTCAAAATATGTACAATCAGCCTGAATTCGGATAAAAAATGACGCTCAAGAGTCATAGTTTCGATAGGCATCGTATTTTGAACACTGCTGATCAATTTGGGCAAAATCTGACCAATCGCCGTTTTCACTAATTTGCATA
>WNGS01033039.1:0-22609 GCA_020271785.1 Procambarus virginalis
GGTGATGCCCTGGATGTTGTCACGTGCACCTTACGATGACGCTTGGCGCCACCCTTTCCGAGTCCCTTGCCTCCCTTGCCGCGTCCAGTCATGGTGTTGAAGTTGTGTGAATAATCAATCAATCAATCAATCAATTAAATATAGGTCAAGATACCCTTCGGGTGAGTTTTCAAGTGGGGACAGGTGAAGAATAGCTTGGGTGAGAGGAAGCGTCGGAGTTGGAGAGACAGAGCCAGGGCTAGACCCAGCTGCGCGGCTGATAATGAGGCTTTCTGAACACCTGGCCGGCTTAGGCTGGGCTGGCTGAGTCCCAGGGGAGGGGCGGCGATGTGAGGTCTTCTTTCTTCTCTTGAGTTGAAGTCTTCTTTCTTCGTGAAGCTGAAGTCTTCTTTCTTCTTGGAGCTGAAGTCTTCTTTCTTCTTAGATGTTAGAGTCTTCTTCCAGGGGATCCACCACCTCAAAACGAGCAAAATTAGGTCCCCATACCCCTAAAGAGGGGGGGGGGGGGAAGGCAGCTACCTTCGATACATTCTAGTGCTGAAGCTGGGATGTTTTTCCTCTTCTTGATCTTTTGCATGGAGTTTGGCTTGTTGGCGAGCTTGGTGAAGCAGTGGGTCTTTCCACTATTACAACTTCGTTTAGTTCTTCCCCTGATGCGCGCCACACACTGTTGCACATCAGGGTTTTGATGTCAGATTCAGATTCTACCTTGGTTACAGTTTCTTTGCCATTTCTGTGTTTGGTCGTTATCGTTCCTGTTACGATGTCCAGGATTGATAGTGGCGTTTCTGATGCCTTCGGGTTATGGATCAGGAATCTGCGGGGGGCTTTCAGGCCATCCAGGATCACTGGTGAGGCCGATTCTAGGTCGTAGTCTGACAAGTTGACGTTGATACCATCTTCGTCTGCATATACTGGGTCCCGCATTGGTACATGGAACTCTCGCATTCTTGGGTCGGCGTTGTCGTCAATACCTTGGTAGCAGGTGACGTATGGGTTGAAGATTTTCGGAGGAGCTGTGCTGGCTGTGGCTTTGGGTTCTGGTTGACTTGCAGGTGTGATGACAGTAGCTGGTTCAGCAGGTGTTGAGACCGCTTGGGAAGTCGACGTGTCGCTGTTGTTTCCCATAGTCTGGTTGGCAGGGTGGCTGGTGTAGGATCAGTCACTGTAGTTGTGGAGCAGGTAGTGAACATGGCCTCTGGTATCACAAACGGTGGTAGGTTGTTCTCCTTGTACAGTTCGTTCAGAATTCTGTACCTTTGTCTGAGGTCTCCACCTGAGAGCTCCGTTGCGAAGTGTATCAGAGCTGCAACAGTGCTATCAGGGGTGGCTGCTGGCGGCGTGAGTGAGGACGGCTGGCTGGCTGGGTTGAGAGGTGTTGTCTGTGACCTTGAGTGGCTGGCTCGGGAGCTGCTGGTCCAGTAGTTTATTTGTGCGCCGCTCGCGGCGCCACTGGTCGGGAGTGCTGGGAACGATTCTTCTTGAATGTTGAATTCCTTCGTTCTTGGAGTTGAGATTCTCGGTCTGGCGTCGATCATTTTTTAATTTCCGCCTGTCTGGAGGGGCACTCTTGAGAAACGGCTGTGTGTTCACCGCTGCAGAGTAGACAGCGCTTGATGGTGGCTGTGCAGGCCCTGTGATGGTGTTCTCCAGTGCAAATGCTGCATTTCTGCAGCGGGTTTGGACACTTCTGAGCATAATGGGTGTATTCATAGCACCTGAAACACTGTCGTAGGCGGAAATAACGTTGCCTGGTGATCTGGTGGGGAGTGCAGGCCACTCCACAGCACCTGAGGCCGTTGTCCGCCGCGAGAATAGCTTCTGCTGGAGTCTTGAGGGTGACCTTGAGGGTTGGCCTCCCATTTTCATCCTGCTGAATGAGGTGGGCCGAGATGGCCGTGAGGGATCGATTTTGTGCGTTTATGCTCTTCACGATCTCTGTAGCTGGTCGTTCCGCGATGATGTCACTCACTCTGTGAATGAATATGGTCCTTACTGCCTGAAACTGGTGGGGAGGCAGGAGTGTTAAGCCCTTTGCCTCGAGCGCAGTGGTCGTCGTCGTGATGAATAAGGCTTCTAGTGCTGCTGCACTACTGAAGAGAATTTGGGGTCCATTGGCGTCCATAACGACGTCGATGGGTGCTACCCCGGAGGTCGATGACAGTATATCCATTATCTCGGACTTGCTGTATGAGGTGTCGGTTCCACGGAACCGCACCTTCACTCTGAACAGCATGCTGCTTGTTCAGGAGGCTCTAATCGTTGCTGCCAAATATTTACCCACCCGGCAGTGCTGGGTGCAGGAGAGCCTGAACTAGAGGGTTGCACTTTCTTTAAGAGGTCTCCCGTCTCTTACCGGTATAATGCACCGGATCAGGGTGGGGTCTGACCTCTTAGAGCAAAGCACTGTGTGTGTGTGAAAGACAAATCAATCAATCAATCAATTAAATATAGGTCAAGATACCCTTCGGGTGAGTTTTCAAGTGGGGACAGGTGAAGAATAGCTTGGGTGAGAGGAAGCGTCGGAGTTGGAGAGACAGAGCCAGGGCTAGACCCAGCTGCGCGGCTGATAATGAGGCTTTCTGAACACCTGGCCGGCTTAGGCTGGGCTGGCTGAGTCCCAGGGGAGGGGCGGCGATGTGAGGTCTTCTTTCTTCTCTTGAGTTGAAGTCTTCTTTCTTCGTGAAGCTGAAGTCTTCTTTCTTCTTGGAGCTGAAGTCTTCTTTCTTCTTAGATGTGTGTGTCTTCTTCCAGGGGATCCACCACCTCAAAACGAGCAAAATTAGGTCCCCATACCCCTAAAGAGGGGGGGGGGGGGAGGCAGCTACCTTCGATACATTCTAGTGCTGAAGCTGGGATGTTTTCCTCTTCTTGATCTTTTGCATGGAGTTTGGCTTGTTGGCGAGCTTGGTGAAGCAGTGGGTCTTTCCACTATTACAACTTCGTTTAGTTCTTCCCCTGATGCGCGCCACACACTGTTGCACATCAGGGTTTTGATGTCAGATTCAGATTCTACCTTGGTTACAGTTTCTTTGCCATTTCTGTGTTTAAAAATTCGCTTTCCCGACTATATCCCCTCAAGCGGACGTACTAGTAGCATTGCAACTCCTGCCTGCCCTTACTTTATGCTTGTGGTCGAGTAGAGACGCGGCTTTCTCACAACGCTTTCAAAACTGCCGTTGCCTACTCGTCTGTTTCACGTCCCTGTGAAATGACTTTGGCACAAAAGCCAAAAAAATGAGCAAAGTCAGCGATAATAGTGATTGGGGGAGAGCCGCCTGTTGGCTGCAGCAAGAGGAAGGAGGGGGGAGGGGCAACAGGGTGACGTAGGCGAGTTGAGCAGCCAATGGCGCTCGAGCGGGCGCCTCGAGACGGCGTATATAGCCAAAAATTTTGAGGCTGGGGCCATCACAAGCCACAGTTGTTCACCATGGCTCGCACCAAGCAGACTGCTCGCAAGTCCACGGGAGGCAAGGCTCCTCGTAAGCAGCTGGCCACCAAGGCAGCACGCAAGTCTGCTCCTGCCACAGGGGGCGTGAAGAAGCCTCACCGTTACAGGCCCGGAACGGTCGCCCTGCGTGAGATCCGTCGTTACCAGAAGAGCACCGAGTTGCTCATCAGGAAGCTTCCCTTCCAGCGTCTGGTGCGTGAGATTGCCCAGGACTTCAAGACCGATCTTCGCTTCCAGTCGTCTGCCGTCATGGCTTTACAGGAGGCATCCGAGGCTTACCTGGTCGGTCTCTTCGAGGACACTAACCTCTGTGCCATCCACGCCAAGCGTGTCACCATCATGCCAAAGGACATTCAGCTTGCTCGCCGTATCCGTGGAGAGCGTGCATAAGCTAAATCGACCACACTAGTAAACACCAAACTCGGCCCTTCTCAGGGCCAAAATATCCTTCTAAGGAGATTTCAGACATTCCTGGTATCAGTCATATGGATTAACCTTCATCTACACATATCATAAATAAATACACTAATTTAGGTGTCATACATACACTGTACACGTGATATCAATAATTCAAGTCATTTGTAGTACAACCTGTCCTCTTACAAACAAAACGGCACTTTTTGCTCGTATGTACCACAAAGGTGCACCCCTCCCCCCCCCCCCCCCAACCCTCCCCCACCCCCCCCCCCCCCACCCCCCCCCCAAAAAAATTGTCATACTGTACTAGAAATCGAAGCAACTTGTATAAGTGACGTACTGTCCTGTCCCGTTTTATTCTGTTTTCGGTCCTCTGGCTTAATCTGTTAAGTTAGGAGACGACATTTTAAATTAACTGTTTTCTTGACATTTTCAAACCTTAATAAGAGGACGGACTGACTGCATAGTTATCCTAACGTCGAACATAATAATGAATCTCTAATCTCTAGAAAAAGAGACCGAGTGCTTATAGGTGTGGAGGGAGGGAGGGAGAGAGAGAGAGAGAGAGAGAGAGAGAGAGAGAGAGAGAGAGAGAGAGAGAGAGAGAGAGAGAGAGAGAGAGAGAGAGAGAGAGAGAGAAACACACACACAGACAGTTTCATAAATATTCTCATTCTATAGTTATTTGCTTTCAGTGACAGAGGTTTTTGTTATAATAGACATGGTGTCTAACACTCACAATCTCTTTAGAAATTAAAGTGTGGCTCCAATGGAGCCGAGTTTGTTGGTTGGTTTGAGGCCAAGCCACCACCTGCAGGCAGTCAGTCAGCCAGCCATTTACTTGGAGGAGGTGTACTTGGTGACGGCCTTAGTGCCCTCAGAGACGGCGTGCTTGGCCAGTTCTCCGGGCAACAGGAGCCTTACAGCCGTCTGGATCTCCCGACTGGTAATGGTGGAACGCTTGTTGTAGTGGGCCAGGCGAGAAGCCTCGGCGGCGATGCGCTCGAAGATGTCGTTCACGAACGAGTTCATGATCGACATGGCTTTGGAAGAGATACCGGTGTCGGGGTGGACTTGCTTCAGTACTTTGTAGATGTAGATGCTGTAGCTCTCCTTCCTCCTGCGCTTCTTTTTCTTATCGCCCTTGGCAATGGCCTTCTGGGCCTTTCCGGCCTTCTTGGCAGCCTTTCCAGATGCCTTGGGTGGCATGATGATGATGCTCGTGCCGGCGTTGTGACGATAGAATAATAATTTTGGCGCGAGTCGAGCTTTCCTTTTATATCCCGCTCGCGACTCAGCTCAGAGCGGGTCGCGTGGCGGAGCGCGGTGATTGGTCAGTGGCGGGCTCCCTTGATCCTGAGCGGGGTATATAACATGAAGCTCGCTTCTGCGGCGCGCATAAAACACCACAAACCCACAACTGCACCAGCAATGTCAGGACGCGGCAAGGGAGGCAAAGTGAAGGGCAAGTCAAAGTCCCGCTCCAGCAGGGCCGGACTTCAGTTCCCCGTGGGCAGAATTCACCGTCTGCTGCGCAAGGGCAACTACGCCGAACGCGTCGGTGCTGGCGCTCCTGTCTACCTGGCAGCCGTCATGGAATACCTCGCTGCCGAAGTTCTGGAGCTCGCCGGTAACGCCGCACGTGACAACAAGAAGACTCGTATCATCCCACGTCACTTGCAGTTGGCCATCCGCAACGACGAAGAACTCAACAAGCTTCTGTCTGGCGTAACCATTGCACAGGGAGGTGTTCTTCCCAACATTCAGGCAGTTCTTTTGCCAAAGAAGACAGAGAAGAAGTAAACACTTCTGCCACCACGACAAATAATACCATAACCAGGCTCCATCCGGAGCCACATACTCTTTAAGAGAGAGATTCAAGTAGACAATCAAATTTTATACATTAATAATAATAACATTTATCTCGATTTCATTTGGAATGTGTACATAACAAACAAACAAGCAAACAAAACAAAATTATAGGGGATATTCAGCATCACTTGGAATATTAACCAATCACACACATCCAATATATATTTTATATTTTATTTTAAGTGAGGAACTCATTTTCTATCAATTTTTTAATCATACAAATTAACAAAAGCAGCTCTTCACTGGACGTAATGAATTAATAAATGATGAAGGTTTTGATGTGCTTCATATATATATATATATATATATATATATATATATATATATATATATATATATATATATATATATATATATATATATATATATATATATATATATATATATATATATATATATATATATATATATATTATACTTGTGAACCAGAATATGTTTGAGCAGCAGCAGCAGCGATCATGCCATTGGCCGCAGTGCAACAATTCAAATAATTTAAAGGGCCTGCTCGGGTATATAAGAAAGGCTGGGAGACTGGGGCCGGTGGTGGGTGATGGGTGATGAGTGATGGTGTGGTGTGGTGTGGTGTTGTTAAGAGTTGATTTACAGCCAGCCAGCCAGCCAGCCAGCCAGCCAGCCAGCCAGCCAGCCAGCCAGCCAGCCAGCCAGCTGCAGCCAAGGCAGGGCAGGGCAAGGAAAGGACAGGCAAGGCAAGGCAGGCAGGCAGGCAAGGGCAGCAGCAGGCAGGCAGGCAGGCAGGCAGGCAGGCAGGCAGGCAGGCAGGCAGCAGGCAGCCAAGCCAGCAGCAGCAATGCAGGCAGGCAGGCAGGCAGGCAGGCAGGCAAGCAGGCAGGCAAGGCAGGCAGGCAGGCAGGCAGGCAGGCAGGCAGGCAGGCAGGCAGGCAGGCAGGCAGGCAGGCAGGCAGGCAGGCAGGCAGGCAGCACAGCCAGCCACCACCCACCACTTTGTATTTATATGCATTCAATTTATATTCAAACATTATATATGTTAAGGGCCTTGTTTTAGTGTTTATTTTAAAAATGACAAACATCGAGTCGTCGTTTTACCAGTCCTTTGGCGTTAACGGTGATGCATTTTAAAACTGAACAGAAATCACCTTTTCTGGATATATCAAATATCGAATGCGCTTAATGTGCCTACAATTCAATCATTCAAAAAATACATAATTTACATCATGCATTTAACATGCAATGTTGTTCATGATGCTCAAACAAACAATACGTTAATTTAGTGTCCTCATTACAATCGTACATTTTATTGTCTCATTCGTATATAAAAAAAAAACTTTGTGAGAGGGCCGTTGGTATTGACTGGCAGTTGCGGGTTATTTCAACTGTTCCATTAGGTGGTGGTTGGGGGGGGGGGGCTTGCCCTTCTGGATTTGTGAGAGAGAAAGAGAGAGAGAAAGAGAAATGTTGGTGGAAGAAGTTACAAGTACTTCTATCTCCCCCCCCCCCCCCCCCCCGAGGAATTCAATGACAAATCATCATGTGCCTTACTTTCTGAATAGAATCATTAACACAAAACCCTCTTCATAAATATGGTAGCCTTTTCATAGAACGGACAATAAGATTTGTACATGCACAAAAAAAAAATCCTTTAAATTACCAATACAATGTGAGAACTTTACTTTTATAACTAAAGTTGCACATTTATACCAACTCTACGGTGGCTGGGTGGTAAAGTGTGGGGGCTGGTGTTTCAGAAGTCGCGAGTTCAAACGCAATGAGAATGATACCGTTTTTTTTTTTTTTTTTTTTTTGCCATACAATCTTCCTAATACTATTATGTGTGTGTGTGTGTGTGTGTGTGTGTGTGTGTGTGTGTGTGTGTGTGTGTGTGTGTGTGTGTGTTTTGTTCATTCTTTTGTTTTATAGATGACATACATATTGACTCCTTGTACCAGTCCTTTAGGCTTTGGGGAAGCAATGGTGGTGGTGGTGCATTTCAAACTAAACCAAAAAATCACCAGTTCTGGACGCGTCAAATATCATATCCGCTTAATGTGTCTACAACCTAATTACTCAAAACTACACTATTTAATTCATTCATATCATGTGCATATTGGTCATTATGCTCATACAACCGACATACAAATCTATTTTCATTGTTAGAATCATACATTTCACCAAGTAATACAGATACAAAGAGATTTTCTTTCTGAGAAGGCCGTTAGTATTGGCAGGCAGGCATTTGAGGGTTATTATTTCGCCTGTTGATTGGGGGAGGGTTGATGTGTTAGGGGGTTTTCGGTTAGGTGTGGTGGTGGTGGTGGTGGTGGTGGTGGTGGTGGTGGTGGTGGTTGGTGGTGATTGGTGGCGGTGGTTGGTGGTGGTGGTGGTGGTGATTGGTGGTAGTGGTTGGTGGTGGTGGTTGGTGGGAGGGAGGGAGGGAGGGAGGGGGGGGGGAATATGCTTGGGGGGGGGGGGAATGGTGGTCTGTGGATTCCTTCTCCACCCCTTACATATAAGCAAAAATATGCCTTCACAGCTGTGGGTATAGAAACATTAACACAAATTATATCAGTAACTGATATTGTAGCCTTTTAAACAGAAAAGATTTGTACATACAAATACTTTTAAATTATCATTTATTTGTGGAAATGGCATTTACGTCATTAAATTGATACCTCAGCATCAAGTGTTCTGCAGTGGTCCAGTGGTAATTAAGTGTGTAAGTGATATTCTTGGAGTTGCTACTTCAAACCCGGATTAAGATATATACAACATGTTTTGTTTTGTTTTGTTTGTTTGTTTCTTTTTGTATAAAGCCTCACACACTATCTATATTAAGCCAGTTTGTTTTTAAACACGACATACATATTAATTCATTTTACCAGGCCAGCTTACCACACAACTCCGTGAATTTCCCCCTGTGGAGCCACCATTCAAACAAAAACAAACAGACAAAAGAAAAAACATTATTGCCAACAGCATTTGGTGTTCCCAGGCGGTCACCCATCCAAGTACTAACCAAACCCAACGTTGCTTAACTTCGCTGATCGGACGAGAAGCGGTGTTCTCAACGTGGTATGGCCGTTGGCATGAGACTGCCTACACATTGTGCCTAATAACCAACTCTTTTAGTCATGGGAGGATACGGACCTGCTAATTGTGTCTTAATGGAAATTGTATCCTAACATATTTTTGTCTCCTTGGCATGGATATTTAACATCGTTTATTCAGTCTTGGCTTTATGTTCTTTCGCCATTTACAGACATTTTACGTCTACCTACTGCCTCAGCCTCCCCTACCCTGCCTGCCAATTTCTAATGAATTTGTGGATTTTCTTTTGTAATACATACATGTGTGTGCTCATCTGCTCTTCAGTTTTTATGACATTTGTCTCATCTGTCCTGCTTTATGATACTTTTACAAAGAACACGAACAAATGCTTGTATTTTAGAGAAGATATGGGATCCAGGTTTCGGAGCCGTAAAACCAACCGTCGTGATTGGTGGACGAGTTGCCAGGTTGCAGCTTCTGTACCGTGCCGGCACATAAATAGGTTCGGCTGAAGCTGCGGCAGCATCATTCCCCCGTGACTGTCTGTCTGAGCGTCTCTCATCACCTTGGTTGATTCATCATCATGGTAGAAGCAAAGCCTACCAAGAAGGCTGCTGCTGCTGCTGCTGCGGTGGCCACCAGGAAACCTCGTGTCCAGGTTGCTCACCCGAAAACTAGTGAAATGGTTCTAGCCGCGGTCGGAGCACTCAAAGACCGTAAGGGCTCGTCTCTACAAGCAATCAAGAAGCACGTTGTTGCCAACAACAAAGTCGAGGCTGCCAAGATCGCCATTTACATCCGAAGATTTCTCAGGAAAGCAGTGGCTGACGGCATTCTTCTTCAGACAAAGGGAAGTGGAGCTAGCGGATCATTCAAGTTGGCCGTAGCAGAGAAGAGGGCCGTTGTAACTCCCAAGAAAGCCACCACAACCAAGAAACCATCTACAGCAGCAAAGAAGGCCGTGGTAACTCCCAAGAAAGCCGCCACAACCAACAAACCACCTACAGCCTTGAAAAAGAAGAAGCAGCAGCAGCAGCAGCTTGCTGTTGTGAACAAAAAGCCCAAAATAAAGAAAGCTTCAAAGTCTCCCAAACCACCCAAGGCAAAGAAAGCTGTCAAGAAAACAAAGGCAAAATAAACGACGACATGCAAGCAGCATGAATAAACATGACAACAAATATCCAGGCCTCCTCCCTCATTGGAGGGGCCTCATATGATTCCAAAAAGAGTTTAATTTTTTAGACAAATAAATCATTACCTTCGGGATATATATATATATATATATATATATATATATATATATATATATATATATATATATATATATATATATATATATATATATATATATATATATATGGGTATGGTTGATATGGTACCAAAGTTTTGGGTGAGGTATTGACATTTACACAAGATAAAGCACGAACCAATGGGAATAAAAACATAAGAATGGAAGTAACTGCAGAACGCCTATTGGCCCATAGCATCAACACTTCCTCTTGATGCTTCTATATTTCTTCGGAGACTTGAAGATATATATATATATATATATATATATATATATATATATATATATATATATATATATATATATATATATATATATATATATATATATATATATTTATAATTATGCATGTATACAAAACAAAATAGTCTTGTTAGTCAACTTGCCCCTATTTGAGGCAAGTTGACTAACAAGCCAAATGACTGCAATTGTTTTTAATTTTCGTTAAATATAACATAGAAATTTAATCAAACCTAACCTAACCTAACCTAACCTATGCTAGCCTAAGCCAAGCTAACCTAACCTAACCAACTCGGCAATTCATGATCTTAATATAATACTGTTAATTGGATAAACCAATTTGAAAAGAAATGTTTGAAAATAACGAAATTAACTGTGCTTGTTAGGAAAATTGGGCCTTGCACACTTGTCCGAATGGTGTGGTTCTCACTATTAGGTATGACATAAACATATACATAAGTTGAGAGAGAAAAAGATTCGCACTCAAACATGCATATCGATTGCCAGTCTTGAATTATGGGTAGATATTTGTGTCCTCCCTTTTCATTTACCATCATTTGGATACTGTCATAACAGTTCTGAGAAAGATGAAATTAATAAAACGGGTAGCTCACTCATGTAAAAAGGAAGAGTTGGGAAAGTCTTCCCCCCCCCCCCCCCATGATCCTGCTCTGCTAATATACAACGTAACACCCCCCCCCCCCACTGTCAACCCACTCCACAGTCAGAGTCCCTTTAATCATGTGAGGATAAATAGATTTCATAAGACCCAATGTGCTAACCGATATCAAAACAATTTATGTTATCGTCTATTAAGCCCTTCAGTAAAAAAAAGTATGGGGACCTAATTAGGTCCCGTTTTGAGGTGGTGGTGAGTGGAATCGATGGATTGGCCAAGCTCTTATCCGCCAAATCCGTAGAGGGTGCGACCCTGGCGCTTCAGAGCGTACACGACGTCCATGGCAGTGACGGTCTTCCTCTTGGCGTGTTCTGTGTAGGTTACAGCATCACGGATGACGTTCTCGAGGAACACCTTCAGGACGCCACGGGTCTCTTCGTAGATGAGACCCGATATACGCTTGACACCGCCACGACGAGCTAAGCGACGAATAGCGGGCTTGGTGATGCCCTGGATGTTGTCACGTAGCACCTTACGATGACGCTTGGCGCCACCCTTTCCGAGTCCCTTGCCTCCCTTGCCGCGTCCAGTCATGGTGTTGAAGTTGTGTGAATAAGACAAAAATCAATCAATCAATCAATTAAATATAGGACAAGATACCCTTCGGGTGAGTTTTCAAGTGGGGACAGGTGAAGAATAGCTTGGGTGAGAGGAAGCGTCGGAGTTGGAGAGACAGAGCCAGGGCTAGACCCAGCTGCGCGGCTGATAATGAGGCTTTCTGAACACCTGGCCGGCTTAGGCTGGGTTGGCTGGGTCCCAGGGGAGGGGCGGCGATGTGAGGTCTTCTTTCTTCTCTTGAGTTGAAGTCTTCTTTCTTCTTGAAGCTGAAGTCTTCTTTCTTCTTCGAAGCTGGAGTCTTCTGTCTTCTTGCGGGGGATCCACCACCTCAAAACGAGCAAAATTAGGTCCCTATACCCCTAAGGAGGGGGGGGAAGGCAGCTACCTTCGGTGCAGTCTAGTGTTGAATCTGGGATGCTTACTTTTTCTTGGTCTTTTGCATGGAGTTTGGCTTTTTGGCGGGCTTTGTGAAGGTGTGGGTCTTCGCTCTGTTTCGAGTTCGTTCACTTCTTCAGGTGCCGGGCGCCACACGCTGTTGCACATCAGTGTTTTCATGTGAGTTGTCACCTGGGTGACAGTTTCCGACCCATCTCTGTGTTTTGTCGTGACTGTTCCTGCTACGACATCTAGGGTTGATAGTGGCGTTTCAGTGTCCTTTGGGTTATGAATCAGGAATCTGCGGGGGGATTTCAGTCCTTCCAGGATTACTTGTTCAATTGACTCCATGTCGTATTGTGATAAGACAACGTCGCCGTCTGTTTCTACATGTGTTGGGTCCCGCATTGGTACTTGAAATTCTTGCATTCTTGGGTCAGCGTTGTTGAAACTGAACGGGTAAGTAATGTATGGGTTGAAGATTTTCAGAGGTGCTGTGCTGGCATTTTCTATGGGTTCCGGTGCTGTTTGACTGGCAGGTGCGATGATATTAGGTTCAGCAGGTGTTGAGATCTGTTGATAAGCCGTCGTAGTACTGTTGTTTCCCATAGTCTGGTTGGCAGGAGTGGCTGGTGTAGGATCGGTCACTGTTGTTGTGGAGCAGGCAGTGAACATGGCCTCTGGTATCACAAACGGTGGTAGGTTGTTCTCCTTGTACAGTTCGTTCAGAATTCTGTACCTTTGTCTGAGGTCTCCACCTGAGAGCTCCGTTGCGAAGTGTATCAGAGCTGCAACAGTGCTATCAGGGGTGGCTGCTGGCGGCGTGAGTGAGGACGGCTGGCTGGCTGGGTTGAGAGGTGTTGTTTGTGACCTTGAGTGGCTGGCTCGGGAGCTGCTGGTCCAGTAGTTTATTTGTGCGCCGCTCGCGGCGCCACTGGTCGGGAGTGCTGGGAACGATTCTTCTTGAATGTTGAATTCCTTCGTTCTTGGAGTTGAGATTCTCGATCTGGCGTCGATCATTTTCTTAATTTCCGCCTGTCTGGAGGGGCACTCTTGAGAAACGGCTGTGTGTTCACCGCTGCAGAGTAGACAGCGCTTGATGGTGGCTGTGCAGGCCCTGTGATGGTGTTCTCCAGCACAAATGCTGCATTTCTGCAGCGGGTTTGGACACTTCTGAGCATAGTGGGTGTATTCATAGCACCTGAAACACTGTCGTAGGCGGAAATAACGTTGCCTGGTGATCTGGTGGGGAGTGCAGGCCACTCCACAGCACCTGAGGCCGTTGTCCGCCGCGAGAATAGCTTCTGCTGGAGTCTTGAGGGTGACCTTGAGGGTTGGCCTCCCATTTTCATCCTGCTGAATGAGGTGGGCCGAGATGGCCGTGAGGGATCGATTTTGTGCGTTTATGCTCTTCACGATCTCTGTAGCTGGTCGTTCCGCGATGATGTCACTCACTCTGTGAATGAATATGGTCCTTACTGCCTGAAACTGGTGGGGAGGCAGGAGTGTTAAGCCCTTTGCCTCGAGCGCAGTGGTCGTCGTCGTGATGAATAAGGCTTCTAGTGCTGCTGCACTACTGAAGAGAATTTGGGGTCCATTGGCGTCCATAACGACGTCGATGGGTGCTACCCCGGAGGTCGATGACAGTATATCCATTATCTCGGACTTGCTGTATGTGGTGTCGGTTCCACGGAACCGCACCTTCACTCTGAACAGCATGCTGCTTGTTCAGGAGGCTCTAATCGTTGCTGCCAAATATTTACCCACCCGGCAGTGCTGGGTGCAGGAGAGCCTGAACTAGAGGGTTGCACTTTCTTTAAGAGGTCTCCCGTCTCTTACCGGTATAATGCACCGGATCAGGGTGGGGTCTGACCTCTTAAGCAAAGTACTCTGTGATGAATAATGACAAAAATTCCCGAATCCGATTCCGAATGATACAGGAGAAGATGCCCATTGGGGCGAGCCTTGAAGTGGGGACAGCTGAAGAGAAGTCGGTGAGAGGAAATGCTCAAGTTGAAGAAAAAGTGCCAGGGCTAGACCCAGCTGCATGTCAAAGTGTAGATGCTGTATCAATCCATATCTGGCTAGGCTGGGAGACGGGTCTGGAAGGCGGCAGTGGAGGTTTTCTTTCTTCTTGGTGTGTGGAGTGTGTCTACGTCGGGTACCACCATCTCAAAACAAGCAAAATTAGGTCCCCATCCCCCTAAAGAGGGGGAAGAGAGCGGCTGCTCTCAGTTGGTTTCTTCTTAGATCTTCTATTTTTCTTACTTCTAGTAATCATTTGATGTTCCTTGTACTGGGGGTAGTCAGGTGGGAAGAGATCCTTACACAATGTTGCTTCATCGCAATGTTCGAAGATTTCTTCATTCGCTACATTCCAATATGGTTGGTTTGGGTTGTTCAGTATGTTTTCTGCAAACTTCACATTGTAGATTTTACTGGTGAGGCGCCTGAATTCAGGAGATCCATAAATCTGCTTATCACATTCCTCGTAAAGTACTGTGCGCACGATTTCCCGACTATATCCCCTCAAGCGGACGTACTAGTAGCATTGCAACTCCTGCCTGCCCTTACTTTATGCTTGTGGTCGAGTAGAGACGCGGCTTTCTCACAACGCTTTCAAAACTACCGTTGCCTACTCGTCTGTTTCACGTCCCTGTGAAATGACTTTGGCACAAAAGCCAAAAAAATGAGCAAAGTCAGCGATAATAGTGATTGGGGGAGAGCCGCCTGTTGGCTGCAGCAAGAGGAAGGAGGGGGGAGGAGCAACAGGGTGACGTAGGCGAGTTGAGCAGCCAATGGCGCTCGAGCGGGCGCCTCGAGACGGCGTATATAGCCAAAAATTTTGAGGCTGGGGCCATCACAAGCCACAGTTGTTCACCATGGCTCGCACCAAGCAGACTGCTCGCAAGTCCACGGGAGGCAAGGCTCCTCGTAAGCAGCTGGCCACCAAGGCAGCACGCAAGTCTGCTCCTGCCACAGGGGGCGTGAAGAAGCCTCACCGTTACAGGCCCGGAACGGTCGCCCTGCGTGAGATCCGTCGTTACCAGAAGAGCACCGAGTTGCTCATCAGGAAGCTTCCCTTCCAGCGTCTGGTGCGTGAGATTGCCCAGGACTTCAAGACCGATCTTCGCTTCCAGTCGTCTGCCGTCATGGCTTTACAGGAGGCATCCGAGGCTTACCTGGTCGGTCTCTTCGAGGACACTAACCTCTGTGCCATCCACGCCAAGCGTGTCACCATCATGCCAAAGGACATTCAGCTTGCTCGCCGTATCCGTGGAGAGCGTGCATAAGCTAAATCGACCACACTAGTAAACACCAAACTCGGCCCTTCTCAGGGCCAAAATATCCTTCTAAGGAGATTTCAGACATTCCTGGTATCAGTCATATGGATTAACCTTCATCTACACATATCATAAATAAATACACTAATTTAGGTGTCATACATACACTGTACACGTGATATCAATAATTCAAGTCATTTGTAGTACAACCTGTCCTCTTACAAACAAAACGGCGCTTTTTGCTCTTATGTACCACAAAGGTGCACCCCCCCCCCCCAACCCCCCCCCCCCCCACCACCCAAAAAAAAAAAAAAAAAAAAAAAAAAAAAAAAAAAAATTGTCATACTGTACTAGAAATCGAAGCAACTTGTATAAGTGACGTACTGTCCTGTCCCGTTTTATTCTGTTTTCGGTCCTCTGGCTTAATCTGTTAAGTTAGGAGACGACATTTTAAATTAACTATTTTCTTGACATTTTCAAACCTTAAGAGGACGGACTGACTGCATAGTTATCCTAACGTCGAACATAATAATGAATCTCTAATCTCTAGAAAAAGAGACCGAGTGCTTATAGGTGTGGAGGGAGGGAGGGAGGGAGGGAGGGAGGGAGGAGAGAGGAGAGAGAGAGAGAGAGAGAGAGAGAGAGAGAGAGAGAGAGAGAGAGAGAGAGAGAGAGAGAGAGAGAGAGAGAGAGAGAGAGAGAGAGAGAGAGAGAGAGAGAGAGAGAGAAACACACACACAGACAGTTTCATAAATATTCTCATTCTATAGTTATTTGCTTTCAGTGACAGAGGTTTTGTTATAATAGTCATGGTGTCTAACACTCACAATCTCTTTAGAAATTAAAGTGTGGCTCCAATGGAGCCGAGTTTGTTGGTTGGTTTGAGGCCAAGCCACCACCTGCAGGCAGTCAGCCAGCCATTTACTTGGAGGAGGTGTACTTGGTGACGGCCTTAGTGCCCTCAGAGACGGCGTGCTTGGCCAGTTCTCCGGGCAACAGGAGCCTTACAGCCGTCTGGATCTCCCGACTGGTAATGGTGGAACGCTTGTTGTAGTGGGCCAGGCGAGAAGCCTCGGCGGCGATGCGCTCGAAGATGTCGTTCACGAACGAGTTCATGATCGACATGGCTTTGGAAGAGATACCGGTGTCGGGGTGGACTTGCTTCAGTACTTTGTAGATGTAGATGCTGTAGCTCTCCTTCCTCCTGCGCTTCTTTTTCTTATCGCCCTTGGCAATGGCCTTCTGGGCCTTTCCGGCCTTCTTGGCAGCCTTTCCAGATGCCTTGGGTGGCATGATGATGATGCTCGTGCCGGCGTTGTGACTGACGATAGAATAATAATTTTGGCGCGAGTCGAGCTTTCCTTTTATATCCCGCTCGCGACTCAGCTCAGAGCGGGTCGCGTGGCGGAGCGCGGTGATTGGTCAGTGGCGGGCTCCCTTGATCCTGAGCGGGGTATATAACATGAAGCTCGCTTCTGCTGCGACGACCACCCTCTAACAAGACCCATAACTATGTTAGAGATGAGAGGAGTCATCAAAAGCATTCGAGATAAGGCCCCAGGACCATCAGGGATCAAAGCGTTGCAGATAAAACTTCTACCAGGCAACCTTCTACAATCCATTCTCAACCTATTCAACGCTATGCTGGCGTCGGGTCACATTCCGGTTGCATTCAAGTCAGCCAAGATGATATTCATTCCCAAACCCAAGAAAGACCCCCACCAACCTGGCAACTACCGTCCAATCTCCCTCTTAGACACAATAGGCAAGTGCTTTGAAAAAATCGTGTCAAACCGTCTTAACTACTATATGGAGTATAACAACCTCTTCACTGAAAAACAATTTGGTTTTCGAGCACACAGATCAACCCAACATGCAATAAACATCATCTACGACGCAGTAAGCTCAATTCGCAAGCAAAAACAAGTAGCTTTGATTGCGACGAGGGACGTACACAAGGCCTTCGACAGCCTTTGGCATGATGGTCTTGTGTACAAATTAGCAGACTTACCAGCGCAAAACTGGACCCTCCTCAGGCTGGTCAGAAATTTTCTAAAGAATAGGCAAGTTACCCCCAACTTCAAGGCGAAAGAGGCCGCAGCCTTCACCCCAACAGCTGGAGTCCCCCAAGGGTCATGCTTGAGCCCCGTTCTCTTCAACATCTTTGTGAACGACCTGCCCCAGCCAGAGTATAGGGACACCATCATCGTGCAATTTGCGGACGACGTAACACATGTAATAACATCTAACCCAAGCAGCCAAGTGACCAAGCATGCAACTGTAACCCGCAAGGCAAACGTAGAACTAGCCAGGACTGCTAACTGGGAAAGGAAATGGAGGATCACCACTAACCCAGAAAAGATCCAATTAAGCACTGTCGGATGTATGGCCTTCTCAATCGAAAATGAGGGAGGGATAAGAATCAGGGGCGAACCCATAGCCATCTCAAACTCCAACACAGTGCTCGGATACAACTTCAACAGACTACTCAACTCCTCCCAGTTTGTATCCCAGAAGACAGCAATGGCTCGAGGTTCGCTGGCGAGGCTCTTCCGCTTCAAGCAAGCCCCATCCCACATCAAGCTCCACCTGTACAGAATGATTATAAGGCCTAGCCTTGAATACCCTTACGTCCCCCTGAACCTCACCAACAAATCCAACATGCTGAAGATCCAACGGGTACAAAACAAAGCACTTCGCTTTGCGGAGGGCCTGACACTGATGGATAGGGTAAGAACTGACCAAATCCATGAAACGCTCAACATGAAGCCAATGAACATCAGGCTCAGCTACCTGGCCAGAAGACAGCTGTACCGCATGAAGAATATGTATATCCCAGACCCCGAAGATCCCTACGTAGCAGAAAACACCACCAGCGACTACGAGATCCGCGAACCACCACACAGAACCAGAAAATCACTCTCCAACAAAAAGTGATCAGACACATCCACGATGAGGCCTTCCCAAGACCTCAAATACTAAGCGGCCTGCCAGACGACCCTGATGAGTGGCCCATCCCGGACCCGATCTACACCAAATGAAGAATAAAGGAAATAAATAAATAAATAAAAAAAAATATATATAACAAAATAAAACTACTACAAAAAAAATATAAAACCAAAAAACCATTTGTCGTGATATCAGAAGTGTGACTACCCTGATGTTGTTAAGATTAACCTCCCTCAGCCAACTCCATCGGCTCTAGTGCTTTAGGACACCAAGGTCACAAACACTAGCCCCCCCAGCCAATGTACTGACAACAACATAACACATACGCAAACAAACGACACATACACATATGTCAACCCATGGTGGACAGGCCACCGAACTTTCAATCCTCCTCTCTCTCTACACCCGCATCCCCTTCCTGAATTTCATCTCCCCATCCCTCTACCTCCCCCATCCTTTCCAAGCCCTTTGGACATCAAAGCGAAAGCATAATGACCTAGTAGTACTTGGTGCACAAATACTTTTTCCAAAGGAATCGCAAAATATAATTAAACACAACTGTACCGTACAGTGTTATATATTTATTTCAGTTTAACGATGTAGACCTGACCAAATGTAAACTGTGTCAACAAAATTATTCGCACACCCTCCGTCACTATGTGATGGAGTGCGAAAAGATACGTGAATTTAGAGACAATTCTATAACCAATGTTCCAGAGATGTGTAAATATTTCATTCAAAATGATCTGCTACCAGAAATTTTAGCCAAATATCCCCAGTTTGCTAACTGTAGGTAGTAAATGAGTGATTGGATGGGGAGGGGTGTGCAGGACAAATGGGGAGCGGTGTGCAGGACAAACATATAAATTGTGACACTAGCTCTCCACGTATGTCAGTTGCTTAATTTAGAACCTGTACCTGAGGTGGTCGATCTCAAACCCATTGTTGATGTGACGACTTATATTGAATTTTGTAAATAGCTCATCAAGATTGTAACTTGCTTAGCTAAATGAATTGTGGGGTTCAGTCCCTGAGCCCATTATGTGCCTCTGTAACCCTTTCCACTACCGCCCACGGGATGGGTATGGGGTGCATAATAAATGAACTAAACTAAACTAAAGGATAAATCCTTTAATTAGTTGAAATTGGTTTTAACATTCGAAATCTAATTTGTTGATGTTATTTCTATTTGAAATTTAAATAACATAAAAAGAGTACAGAATATAACAAATACTGATTATATAAAAGACCTGACACTTGCAGCACTTAATTATGCTATTGTAACACATTGAAAGTAATAACATTATTTGATTCAGCAAAGCATTTGGTAAGGTTATAATAATAATAATAAATGTATTAATTAAGTATTTTAAATTATAATTCACAACTTGCTAGCGCACAAAAACAAATCCACGAATCATCATTACATTCTGTAACATCTACACATGATCCATGGTGCCAAATATTGCAACGGTCACAGCATACCATCAGCTTCAAATGATTTGGCTTTCTGCAAATGCAGTACACTTCCATCGAGCATGACCGGATGATTCGTTTTCTTCTCAGTGTCTGAGCTGCAGGGAATGAGATGAGACACTTTCCTTTAAAGTTCTCTTGAAGATGTTGTCTCATATTCTGCACATCATACGAGGTTCACCGGATCTACACCACTTGCAAGTGATGCAGCAAACGCCACAGCATATACCCCACTCATACTTGAGTCCCTGTGTCTGCTGACATTCATTATATTGCATATCAGCTTATCATCCTGGCAATTAGCAAGAGCACACAAGATAACTTCAGTAGATTTGTATGGTAATTTATGCCTGGTGTCGTATATGTTAATTTGTCCAGTTACTCCAATGTTGGAAACGGTGACCCAGTGACAACCATCAACTTGGATAATTTGAATAAATTCACCAATTGTAACTGGCTAGGAGAGGTCCCGCTACAACGCTGGGTCATGAAGGCCTTCTACGCTTGGCACAGTTTGTTTGATGAGGTCACATGCAGATTTTATATGAAGGTCAGAGAGCTGTACATTTGTTCCAATGTTCATTATCTCGTCATCTGTTAAATAATTTAACGTTGTCGAATGTGAAGCACTGTTATCACTCTCCTTATTGTTGCATTGGTGTGAGGAGTGGCAGTGATTGGTGCAGTTTATTTTTTCTTTAAATAGGGACATATATTTGTACTGCAGATACCAGTACAGTTGCACCGTTTCTTTATATATTTTATACTTGGGTTAGCAAGGCGAGACGCTTCTCTTAACGTGATACTGTTGGTATCAAATAGAAATAGTTTTTAAAGTATGTATCTTAATAAATTTGAACCTTATATTATTTAACATCAACAAATTAGATTTCGAATGTTAAAACCAATTTCAACCAATTAAAGGATTTATCCTTTAATATTAAAAATTGTTCAAACTGAAATAAATATATAACACTGTACGGTACAGTTGTGTTTGCCTGCCACAGCCTGCCACAGCCTTGAGAGCACGGAGCCTCTCTCTACATTGGCGACCCAGTCTGGCTAAAACATTGCGGTACAGTAGAACCTCAAGCCCAAGGTATTTGTATCTGGTAACATAGTCGAGCAGAGAGCCATCATCCAACTGCATTTTGCGAACGGAGCCACCCCGTCTGGGTGGGTGTCGGTTCAGGATCTTTGTTTTCTCTACTGAGATGACTAAGCATAGTTCCTGACATGTGTACAATACAGAGTTCAGAACATTTTGGGTGTTGGTATACCCATTGGTGTGGATCAGTATATCATCCACATAGCTAATGTGTTCGCTGGACCTTCTAGTTACTAAGTTTAAAAGTGCATTGATTAACACATTGAACAGAGTACGACTGAGGACACCTCCCTGTGGAGTGCCAAGTTCAAAATCTCTCGTTACACGCCTATGCCCTTGGAACAGTACAGATGACTTCCTGTTGGATAGATAGCCTCTTATCCACCGTAGAAGCCATCCTCCAAAATTCATTTTAGCAAGTTCTCTCAGAATGACGTGTGGGTTAGCAATGTCAAAGGCTGACTTAAGATCTAGGAAAGTGGTATATGACCTATCAGTATGCAGGGTGAGGAATGTGGTAATACAGTGATGTACACTCTTTCCATGCGTAAAGCCATATATCTGGGGAGACAACATATTATTAATTTTGTAAAGGAGACGGTTGAGAACCATCCTCTCAAGACACAGAGACAACTAGTGAGGGAGACTGGGCGAAAAACACTCGGCTGGTGAGGTTTAGGAATGGGAATAATAACACTGTTGGTCCATGACTTAGGAAGCTCCCCAGTTACATAGCTCATATTATACAATTGAAGCAAGGGATTCCCTGGAACTAGCAGAAGCATACGCAGTATGCCGTAAGTAACTCCATCCTCCCCGGGTGATGTAGCTTTGCCTTTATGTAGAGCAGAATCTAGTTCGTATTTAGTAAGAAGCATGTCACAGTCATCCTCTTGATGAAGCTTGAAGTCAAGGAGCCTTGCCCTATCAGTATATCTATTATTTAATTCATTCTGTGAGGGTAGAGGAAGACTGTCAAAGTTGGAAGTCGTGGCCCAAGCATCAACAAGCTCATTTGCTCTGTGCAGAGGATTAGGGTACGAGATCTCTGCAGCATTTTTCCCTTTGATCTTGTTGATATCCTTCCATGCCCGACTTAGTGGCGTGTGAGAAATGAGACCACGGACAAAAGTTTCCCAGTCTGTCTGCCTCAGCTCCACCATACGTTCCCTGGCCTCAGCCAGAGCCGCTTGAAAGAGCCGAAGCATTTCAGCAGTGCGGGTCCTTCTATAAGCTAGTCCAATTATTCTGGCAGTGCGTTTTAGTGCATGCAATTTAGAATCATTATAATAAGCATAAGTGCTATGACCAGTGTAATTGGGTTACGTGGCCTGGACGATGGATCAAGTGATTCTATAAACTGGTCGATAGTATCTGTGAGCTCATTGTTAAAATCTTCAACTGATGAAGGCTCAGATGAACTGTACCATTCTGGCACATGAGCAACAAAATTGTCTCGTTGATCGATGGGCAGAGCCAGCCTCTTCCGCTTGAACATTCCGCCGGGGAGGATAGAGCTGCCAATGCTTACAGTGGCTAATATGGCCAGATGATCAGACGCCATATCGGCACTATTGACGAGGCGCACACGGTGGGAGACGTTGAAACCGAGACATAGATCAAGAATACCTTCGTAGATATGCGTCGGTTCAAGGTCACCCACAATCTGTGCATCATCGTGACTACCTAATAGTGACAACAGTGGTTGCCGTTACGATTATTGAACTGCGAATTACCAATATTCCTATGCCTTTAGCGTTATAAGTTGGGCTTGCGGTGGTTGAGCTTTGTCTCTTTGGTACCGGTCCTAACTGTCAATCAATTAGTGTACAGATTCCTGAGCCTACTGGGTTCTATCATACCTATATTTGAAACTGTGTACGGAGTC
>WNGS01033080.1:49235-62246 GCA_020271785.1 Procambarus virginalis
AGTCGCTGGTGTGTAGTCATTGTCGAGCAGTCGCTGGTGTGTAGTCATTGTCAGCAGTCGCTGGCGTGTAGTCATTGTCGAGCAGTCGCTGGCGTGTAGTCGCTGGTGTGTAGTCATTGTCGAGCAGTCGCTGGCGTGTAGTCGCTGGTGTGTAGTCATTGTCGAGCAGTCGCTGGTGTGTAGTCATTGTCGTGCAGTCGCTGGGTGTAGTCATTGTCGAGCAGTCGCTGGCGTGTAGTCGCTGGTGTGTAGTCATGTCGTGCAGTCGCTGGCGTGTAGTCGCTGGTGTGTAGTCATTGTCGAGCAGTCGCTGGCGTGTAGTCGCTGGTGTGTAGTCATTGTCGAGCAGTCGCTGGCGTGTAGTCGTGGGTGTAGTCATTGTCGAGCAGTCGCTGGCGTGTAGTCGCTGGGTGTAGTCATGTCGAGCAGTCGCTGGGTGTAGTCGCTGGTGTGTAGTCATTGTCGAGCAGTCGCTGGTGTGTAGTCATTGTCGTGCAGTCGCTGGCGTGTAGTCATTGTCGAGCAGTCGCTGGTGTGCAGTCATTGTTGAGCAGTCGCTGGTGTGTAGTCATTGTCGTGCAGTCGCTGGTGTGTAGTCATTGTCGAGCAGTCGCTGGTGTGTAGTCATTGTCGAGCAGTCGCTGGCGTGTAGTCATTGTCGAGCAGTCGCTGGCGTGTAGTCATTGTCGAGCAGTCGCTGGCGTGTAGTCATTGTCGAGCAGTCGCTGGCGTGTAGTCATTGTCGAGCAGTCGCTGGCGTGTAGTCATTGTCGAGCAGTCGCTGGCGTGTAGTCATTGTCGAGCAGTCGCTGGCGTGTAGTCATTGTCGAGCAGTCGCTGGCGTGTAGTCATTGTCGAGCAGTCGCTGGTGTGTAGTCATTGTCGAGCAGTCGCTGGCGTGTAGTCATTGTCGAGCAGTCGCTGGTGTGTAGTCATTGTCGAGCAGTCGCTGGTGTGTAGTCATTGTCGTGCAGTCGCTGGCGAGCAGTCGCTGGTGTGTGGTCATTGTCGAGCAGTCGCTGGTGTGTAGTCATTGTCGAGCAGTCGCTGGCGTGTAGTCATTGTCGAGCAGTCGCTGGCGTGTAGTCATTGTCAGCAGTCGCTGGCGTGTAGTCATTGTCGAGCAGTCGCTGGTGTGTAGTCATTGTCGAGCAGTCGCTGGTGTGTAGTCATTGTCGAGCAGTCGCTGGTGTGTAGTCATTGTCGAGCAGTCGCTGGTGTGTAGTCATTGTCGTGCAGTCGCTGGCGTGTAGTCATTGTCGAGCAGTCGCTGGCGTGTAGTCGCTGGTGTGTAGTCATTGTCGAGCAGTCGCTGGCGTGTAGTCGCTGGTGTGTAGTCATTGTCGAGCAGTCGCTGGCGTGTAGTCGCTGGTGTGTAGTCATTGTCGAGCAGTCGCTGGCGTGTAGTCGCTGGTGTGTAGTCATTGTCGAGCAGTCGCTGGCGTGTAGTCGCTGGTGTGTAGTCATTGTCGAGCAGTCGCTGGCGTGTAGTCGCTGGTGTGTAGTCATTGTCGAGCAGTCGCTGGTGTGTAGTCATTGTCGAGCAGTCGCTGGCGTGTAGTCATTGTCGTGCAGTCGCTGGTGTGCAGTCATTGTCGAGCAGTCGCTGGTGTGTAGTCATTGTCGTGCAGTCGCTGGTGTGTAGTCATTGTCGAGCAGTCGCTGGTGTGTAGTCATTGTCGAGCAGTCGCTGGCGTGTAGTCATTGTCGAGCAGTCGCTGGCGTGTAGTCATTGTCGAGCAGTCGCTGGCGTGTAGTCATTGTCGAGCAGTCGCTGGCGTGTAGTCATTGTCGAGCAGTCGCTGGCGTGTAGTCATTGTCGAGCAGTCGCTGGCGTGTAGTCATTGTCGAGCAGTCGCTGGCGTGTAGTCATTGTCGAGCAGTCGCTGGTGTGTAGTCATTGTCGAGCAGTCGCTGGCGTGTAGTCATTGTCGAGCAGTCGCTGGCGTGTAGTCATTGTCGAGCAGTCGCTGGAGTGTAGTCATTGTCGAGCAGTCGCTGGCGTGTAGTCATTGTCGTGCAGTCGCTGGCGTGTAGTCATTGTCGTGCAGTCGCTGGCGTGTAGTCATTGTCGTGCAGTCGCTGGTGTGTAGTCATTGTCGAGCAGTCGCTGGCGTGTAGTCATTGTCGAGCAGTCGGTGGTGTGCAGTCGCTGGCGTGTAGTCATTGTCGAGCAGTCGCTGGTGTGAAGTCGCTGGCGTGTAGTCATTGTCGAGCAGTCGCTGGCGTGTAGTCATTGTCGAGCAGTCGCTGGCGTGCAGTCATTGTCGAGCAGTCGCTGGTGTGTAGTCATTGTCGTGCAGTCGCTGGTGTGTAGTCATTGTCGAGCAGTCGCTGGTGTGTAGTCATTGTCGTGCAGTCGCTGGCGTGTAGTCATTGTCGAGCAGTCGCTGGCGTGTAGTCATTGTCGAGCAGTCGCTGGTGTGTAGTCATTGTCGTGCAGTCGCTGGTGTGTAGTCATTGTCGAGCAGTCGCTGGTGTGTAGTCATTGTCGAGCAGTCGCTGGTGTGTAGTCATTGTCGAGCAGTCGCTGGTGTGTAGTCATTGTCGAGCAGTCGCTGGCGTGTAGTCGCTGGTGTGTAGTCATTGTCGAGCAGTCGCTGGCGTGTAGTCGCTGGTGTGTAGTCATTGTCGAGCAGTCGCTGGCGTGTAGTCGCTGGTGTGTAGTCATTGTCGAGCAGTCGCTGGCGTGTAGTCATTGTCGAGCAGTCGCTGGCGTGTAGTCATTGTCGAGCAGTCGCTGGTGTGTAGTCATTGTCGTGCAGTCGCTGGTGTGTAGTCATTGTCGAGCAGTCGCTGGTGTGTAGTCATTGTCGTGCAGTCGCTGGCGTGTAGTCATTGTCGAGCAGTCGCTGGCGTGTAGTCATTGTCGAGCAGTCGCTGGTGTGTAGTCATTGTCGTGCAGTCGCTGGTGTGTAGTCATTGTCGAGCAGTCGCTGGTGTGTAGTCATTGTCGAGCAGTCGCTGGTGTGTAGTCATTGTCGTGCAGTCGCTGGTGTGTAGTCATTGTCGAGCAGTCGCTGGCGTGTAGTCGCTGGTGTGTAGTCATTGTCGAGCAGTCGCTTGCGTGTAGTCGCTGGTGTGTAGTCATTGTCGAGCAGTCGCTGGCGTGTAGTCGCTGGTGTGTAGTCATTGTCGAGCAGTCGCTGGCGTGTAGTCGCTGGTGTGTAGTCATTGTCGAGCAGTCGCTGGCGTGTAGTCGCTGGTGTGTAGTCATTGTCGAGCAGTCGCTGGTGTGTGTCATTGTCGAGCAGTCGCTGGCGTGTAGTCATTGTCGTGCAGTCGCTGGTGTGTAGTCATTGTCGAGCAGTCGCTGGTGTGTAGTCATTGTCGTGCAGTCGCTGGTGTGTAGTCATTGTCGAGCAGTCGCTGGTGTGTAGTCATTGTCGAGCAGTCGCTGGCGTGTAGTCATTGTCGAGCAGTCGCTGGCGTGTAGTCATTGTCGAGCAGTCGCTGGCGTGTAGTCATTGTCGAGCAGTCGCTGGCGTGTAGTCATTGTCGAGCAGTCGCTGGCGTGTAGTCATTGTCGAGCAGTCGCTGGCGTGTAGTCATTGTCGAGCAGTCGCTGGGTGTAGTCATTGTCGAGCAGTCGCTGGTGTGTAGTCATTGTCGAGCAGTCGCTGGTGTGTAGTCATTGTCGAGCAGTCGCTGGTGTGTAGTCATTGTCGAGCAGTCGCTGGTGTGTAGTCATTGTCGTGCAGTCGCTGGCGTGCAGTCGCTGGGTGTAGTCATTGTCGAGCAGTCGCGTGTGTAGTCATTGTCGAGCAGTCGCTGGTGTGTAGTCATTGTCGAGCAGTCGCTGGCGTGTAGTCATTGTCGAGCAGTCGCTGGTGTGTAGTCATTGTCGAGCAGTCGCTGGTGTGTAGTCATTGTCGTGCAGTCGCTGGCGTGCAGTCGCTGTCGTGCAGTCGCTGGTGTGTAGTCATTGTCGAGCAGTCGCTGGCGTGTAGTCGCTGGTGTGTAGTCATTGTCGTGCAGTCGCTGGGTGTAGTCGCTGGTGTGTAGTCATTGTCGAGCAGTCGCTGGCGTGTAGTCGCTGGTGTGTAGTCATTGTCGTGCAGTCGCTGGCGTGCAGTCGCTGGTGTGTAGTCATTGTCGAGCAGTCGCTGGTGTGTAGTCATTGTCGAGCAGTCGCTGGCGTGTAGTCATTGTCGAGCAGTCGCTGGTGTGTAGTCATTGTCGAGCAGTCGCTGGTGTGTAGTCATTGTCGTGCAGTCGCTGGTGTGTAGTCATTGTCGAGCAGTCGCTGGTGTGTAGTCATTGTCGAGCAGTCGCTGGCGTGTAGTCATTGTCGAGCAGTCGCTGGCGTGTAGTCATTGTCGAGCAGTCGCTGGCGTGTAGTCATTGTCGAGCAGTCGCTGGCGTGTAGTCATTGTCGAGCAGTCGCTGGCGTGTAGTCATTGTCGAGCAGTCGCTGGCGTGTAGTCATTGTCGAGCAGTCGCTGGCGTGTAGTCATTGTCGAGCAGTCGCTGGCGTGTAGTCATTGTCGAGCAGTCGCTGGCGTGTAGTCATTGTCGAGCAGTCGCTGGCGTGTAGTCATTGTCGAGCAGTCGCGTGTGTAGTCATTGTCGAGCAGTCGCTGGCGTGTAGTCATTGTCGCGCAGTCGCTTGTCGTGCAGTCGCTGGCGTGTAGTCATTGTCGAGCAGTCGCTGGCGTGTAGTCATTGTCGTGCAGTCGCTGGTGTGTAGTCATTGTCGTGCAGTCGCTGGCGTGTAGTCATTGTCGAGCAGTCGCTGGTGTGNGTGTAGTCATTGTCGTGCAGTCGCTGGTGTGTAGTCATTGTCGTGCAGTCGCTGGTTGTAGTCATTGTCGAGCAGTCGCTGGTGTGTAGTCATTGTCGTGCAGTCGCTGGCGTGTAGTCATTGTCGAGCAGTCGCTGGCGTGTAGTCATTGTCGAGCAGTCGCTGGTGTGTAGTCATTGTCGTGCAGTCGCTGTCGAGCAGTCGCTGGTGTGTAGTCATTGTCGAGCAGTCGCTGGCGTGTAGTCATTGTCGTGCAGTCGCTGGCGAGCAGTCGCTGGTGTGTAGTCATTGTCGAGCAGTCGCTGGCGTGTAGTCATTGTCGAGCAGTCGCTGGTGTGTAGTCATTGTCGTGCAGTCGCTGGTGTGTAGTCATTGTCGAGCAGTCGCTGGCGTGTAGTCATTGTCGTGCAGTCGCTGTGTGTAGTCATTGTCGTGCAGTCGCTGGCGTGTAGTCATTGTCGAGCAGTCGCTGGCGTGTAGTCATTGTCGTGCAGTCGCTGGCGTGTAGTCATTGTCGTGCAGTCGCTGGTGTGTAGTCATTGTCGTGCAGTCGCTGGCGTGTAGTCATTGTCGAGCAGTCGCTGGCGTGTAGTCATTGTCGTGCAGTCGCTGGCGTGTAGTCATTGTCGTGCAGTCGCTGGCGTGCAGTCGCTGGCGTGTAGTCATGTCGAGCAGTCGCTGGCGTGTAGTCATTGTCGTGCAGTCGCTGGCGTGTAGTCATTGTCGTGCAGTCGCTGGCGTGTAGTCATTGTCGAGCAGTCGCTGGTGTGTAGTCATTGTCGTGCAGTCGCTGGCGTGTAGTCATTGTCGTGCAGTCGCTGGCGTGTAGTCATTGTCGAGCAGTCGCTGGCGTGTAGTCATTGTCGTGCAGTCGCTGCGTGTAGTCATTGTCGTGCAGTCGCTGGCGTGCAGTCGCTGGCGTGTAGTCATTGTCGACAGTCGCTGGCGTGTAGTCATTGTCGTGCAGTCGCTGGCGTGTAGTCATTGTCGTGCAGTCGCTGGTGTGTAGTCATTGTCGTGCAGTCGCTGGTGTGTAGTCATTGTCGAGCAGTCGCTGGTGTGTAGTCATTGTCGTGCAGTCGCTGGCGTGTAGTCATTGTCGAGCAGTCGCTGGCGTGTAGTCATTGTCGTGCAGTCGCTGGTGTGTAGTCATTGTCGTGCAGTCGCTGGTGTGTAGTCATTGTCGTGCAGTCGCTGGTGTGTAGTCATTGTCGTGCAGTCGCTGGCGTGTAGTCATTGTCGAGCAGTCGCTGGCGTGTAGTCATTGTCGTGCAGTCGCTGGCGTGTAGTCATTGTCGTGCAGTCGCTGCGTGTAGTCATTGTCGAGCAGTCGCTGGCGTGTAGTCATTGTCGAGCAGTCGCTGGCGTGTAGTCATTGTCGAGCAGTCGCGGCGTGTAGTCATTGTCGAGCAGTCGCTGGCGTGTAGTCATTGTCGTGCAGTCGCTGGTGTGTAGTCATTGTCGTGCAGTCGCTGGCGTCATTCGCTGGTGTGTAGTCATTGTCGAGCAGTCGCTGGCGTGTAGTCATTGTCGTGCAGTCGCTGGTGTGTAGTCATTGTCGTGCAGTCGCTGGCGTGTAGTCATTGTCGAGCAGTCGCTGGCGTGTAGTCATTGTCGAGCAGTCGCTGGTGTGTAGTCATTGTCGAGCAGTCGCTGGCGTGTAGTCATTGTCGTGCAGTCGCTGGTGTAGTCATTGTCGAGCAGTCGCTGGCGTGTAGTCATTGTCGTGCAGTCGCTGGCGTGTAGTCATTGTCGAGCAGTCGCTGGCGTGTAGTCATTGTCGAGCAGTCGCTGGCGTGTAGTCATTGTCGAGCAGTCGCTGGCGTGTAGTCATTGTCGAGCAGTCGCTGGCGTGTAGTCATTGTCGAGCAGTCGCTGGCGTGTAGTCATTGTCGAGCAGTCGCTGGCGTGTAGTCATTGTCGTGCAGTCGCTGGCGTGTAGTCATTGTCGGCAGTCGCTGGCGTGTAGTCATTGTCGAGCAGTCGCTGGTGTGTAGTCATTGTCGAGCAGTCGCTGGCGTGTAGTCATTGTCGAGCAGTCGCTGGCGTGTAGTCATTGTCGAGCAGTCGCTGGCGTGTAGTCATTGTCGTGCAGTCGCTGTGTGTAGTCATTGTCGTGCAGTCGCTGGCGTGTAGTCATTGTCGTGCAGTCGCTGGCGTGTAGTCATTGTCGTGCAGTCGCTGGTGTGTAGTCATTGTCGAGCAGTCGCTGGTGTGTAGTCATTGTCGTGCAGTCGCTGGTGTGTAGTCATTGTCGTGCAGTCGCTGGCGTGTAGTCATTGTCGAGCAGTCGCTGTGTGTAGTCATTGTCGTGCAGTCGCTGGTGTGTAGTCATTGTCGAGCAGTCGCTGGTGTGTAGTCATTGTCGTGCAGTCGCTGGCGTGTAGTCATTGTCGTGCAGTCGCTGGCGTGTAGTCATTGTCGAGCAGTCGCTGGCGTGTAGTCATTGTCGTGCAGTCGCTGGCGTGTAGTCATTGTCGAGCAGTCGCTGGCGTGTAGTCATTGTCGAGCAGTCGCTGGCGTGTAGTCATTGTCGAGCAGTCGCTGCGTGTAGTCATTGTCGAGCAGTCGCTGGCGTGTAGTCATTGTCGAGCAGTCGCTGGTGTGTAGTCATTGTCGTGCAGTCGCTGGCGATCAGTCGCTGGTGTGGTAGTCATTGTCGAGCAGTCGCTGGCGTGTAGTCATTGTCGGCAGTCGCTTGCGCATCGCTGGGTGTAGTCATTGTCGAGCAGTCGCTGCGTGTAGTCATTGTCGAGCAGTCGCTGTGTGTAGTCATTGTCGAGCAGTCGCTGGTGTGTAGTCATTGTCGAGCAGTCGCTGGCGTGTAGTCATTGTCGTGCAGTCGCTGGTGTGTAGTCATTGTCGAGCAGTCGCTGGCGTGTAGTCATTGTCGAGCAGTCGCTGGCGTGTAGTCATTGTCGAGCAGTCGCTGGCGTGTAGTCATTGTCGAGCAGTCGCTGGTGTGTAGTCATTGTCGAGCAGTCGCTGGCGTGTAGTCATTGTCGAGCAGTCGCTGTGTGTAGTCATTGTCGTGCAGTCGCTGGGTGTAGTCATTGTCGTGCAGTCGCTGGCGTGTAGTCATTGTCGAGCAGTCGCTGCGTGTAGTCATTGTCGAGCAGTCGCTGTGTGTAGTCATTGTCGAGCAGTCGCTGGTGTGTAGTCATTGTCGTGCAGTCGCTGGTGTGTAGTCATTGTCGTGCAGTCGCTGGCTGTGTAGTCATTGTCGAGCAGTCGCTGGCGTGTAGTCATTGTCGTGCAGTCGCTGGTGTGTAGTCATTGTCGTGCAGTCGCTGGCGTGTAGTCATTGTCGAGCAGTCGCTGGCGTGTAGTCATTGTCGAGCAGTCGCTGGCGTGTAGTCATTGTCGAGCAGTCGCTGGCGTGTAGTCATTGTCGAGCAGTCGCTGGTGTGTAGTCATTGTCGTGCAGTCGCTGGCGTGTAGTCATTGTCGTGCAGTCGCTGGCGTGTAGTCATTGTCGTGCAGTCGCTGGCGTGTAGTCATTGTCGAGCAGTCGCTGGCGTGTAGTCATTGTCGAGCAGTCGCTGGCGTGTAGTCATTGTCGAGCAGTCGCTGGTGTGTAGTCATTGTCGTGCAGTCGCTGGCGTGTAGTCGCTGTGTGTAGTCATTGTCGTGCAGTCGCTGGCGTGTAGTCATTGTCGAGCAGTCGCTGGCGTGTAGTCATTGTCGAGCAGTCGCTGGTGTGTAGTCATTGTCGAGCAGTCGCTGGTGTGTAGTCATTGTCGAGCAGTCGCTGGTGTGTAGTCATTGTCGAGCAGTCGCTGGCGTGTAGTCATTGTCGTGCAGTCGCTGGTGTGTAGTCATTGTCGTGCAGTCGCTGGTGTGTAGTCATTGTCGTGCAGTCGCTGGCGTGTAGTCATTGTCGAGCAGTCGCTGGCGTGTAGTCATTGTCGTGCAGTCGCTGGTGTGTAGTCATTGTCGTGCAGTCGCTGGCGTGTAGTCATTGTCGAGCAGTCGCTGGCGTGTAGTCATTGTCGTGCAGTCGCTGGCGTGTAGTCATTGTCGAGCAGTCGCTGGCGTGTAGTCATTGTCGTGCAGTCGCTGGCGTGTAGTCATTGTCGTGCAGTCGCTGGCGAGCAGTCGCTGGGTGTAGTCATTGTCGAGCAGTCGCTGGCGTGTAGTCATTGTCGAGCAGTCGCTGGCGTGTAGTCATGTCGTAGTCGCTGGTGTGTAGTCATTGTCGTGCAGTCGCTGGTGTGTAGTCATTGTCGTGCAGTCGCTGGTGTGTAGTCATTGTCGAGCAGTCGCTGGCGTGTAGTCATTGTCGTGCAGTCGCTGGTGTGTAGTCATTGTCGTGCAGTCGCTGTGTGTAGTCATTGTCGTGCAGTCGCTGGTGTGTAGTCATTGTCGTGCAGTCGCTGGTGTGTAGTCATTGTCGTGCAGTCGCTGGCGTGTAGTCATTGTCGAGCAGTCGCTGGCGTGTAGTCATTGTCGAGCAGTCGCTGGCGTGTAGTCATTGTCGTGCAGTCGCTGGTGTGGTCAGTCGTGTTGGTCGCTGGTGTGTAGTCATTGTCGTGCAGTCGCTGGTGTGTAGTCATTGTCGAGCAGTCGCTGGCGTGTAGTCATTGTCGAGCAGTCGCTGGCGTGTAGTCATTGTCGAGCAGTCGCTGGTGTGTAGTCATTGTCGTGCAGTCGCTGGCGTGTAGTCATTGTCGAGCAGTCGCTGGCGTGTAGTCATTGTCGAGCAGTCGCTGGCGTGTAGTCATTGTCGAGCAGTCGCTGGCGTGTAGTCATTGTCGAGCAGTCGCTGGTGTGTAGTCATTGTCGTGCAGTCGCTGGCGTGTAGTCATTGTCGAGCAGTCGCTGGCGTGTAGTCATTGTCGTGCAGTCGCTGGCGTGTAGTCATTGTCGAGCAGTCGCTGGCGTGTAGTCATTGTCGAGCAGTCGCTGGTGTGTAGTCATTGTCGAGCAGTCGCTGGTGTGTAGTCATTGTCGAGCAGTCGCTGGCGTGTAGTCATTGTCGTGCAGTCGCTGGCGTGTAGTCATTGTCGTGCAGTCGCTGTGTGTAGTCATTGTCGAGCAGTCGTGGCGTGTAGTCATTGTCGAGCAGTCGCTGGCGTGTAGTCATTGTCGTGCAGTCGCTGGTGTGTAGTCATTGTCGAGCAGTCGCTGGCGTGTAGTCATTGTCGTGCAGTCGCTGGTGTGTAGTCATTGTCGTGCAGTCGCTGGCGAGCAGTCGCTGGCGTGTAGTCATTGTCGAGCAGTCGCTGGCGTGTAGTCATTGTCGTGCAGTCGCTGGCGTGTAGTCATTGTCGTGCAGTCGCTGGTGTGTAGTCATTGTCGAGCATCGCTGGCGTGTAGTCATTGTCGAGCAGTCGCTGGCGTGTAGTCATTGTCGAGCAGTCGCTGGTGTGTAGTCATTGTCGTGCAGTCGCTGGTGTGTAGTCATTGTCGTGCAGTCGCTGGTGTGTAGTCATTGTCGAGCAGTCGCTGGCGTGTAGTCATTGTGAGCAGTCGCTGGCGTGTAGTCATTGTCGAGCAGTCGCTGTGTGTAGTCATTGTCGCAGCAGTCGCGTGGCGTGTAGTCATTGTCGAGCAGTCGCTGGCGTGTAGTCATTGTCGAGCAGTCGCTGGCGTGTAGTCATTGTCGAGCAGTCGCTGGCGTGTAGTCATTGTCGAGCAGTCGCTGGCGTGTAGTCATTGTCGAGCAGTCGCTGGTGTGTAGTCATTGTCGTGCAGTCGCTGGCGAGCAGTCGCTGGTGTGTAGTCATTGTCGCAGTCGCTGGCGTGTAGTCATTGTCGTGCAGTCGCTGGCGAGCAGTCGCTGGGTGTAGTCATTGTCGAGCAGTCGCTGGCGTGTAGTCATTGTCGAGCAGTCGCTGGTGTGTAGTCATTGTCGAGCAGTCGCTGGTGTGGTCATTGTCGAGCAGTCGCTGGCGTGTAGTCATTGTCGTGCAGTCGCTGGTGTGTAGTCATTGTCGAGCTCGCTGGCGTGTAGTCATTGTCGAGCAGTCGCTGGCGTGTAGTCATTGTCGAGCAGTCGCTGGCGTGTAGTCATTGTCGAGCAGTCGCTGGCGTGTAGTCATTGTCGTGCAGTCGCTGGCGTGTAGTCATTGTCGAGCAGTCGCTGGCGTGTAGTCATTGTCGTGCAGTCGCTGCGTGTAGTCATTGTCGTGCAGTCGCTGGCGAGCAGTCGCTGGCGTGTAGTCATTGTCGAGCAGTCGCTGGCGTGTAGTCATTGTCGAGCAGTCGCTGGTGTGTAGTCATTGTCGAGCAGTCGCTGGTGTGTAGTCATTGTCGAGCAGTCGCTGGCGTGTAGTCATTGTCGTGCAGTCGCTGGCGTGTAGTCATTGTCGTGCAGTCGCTGGCGTGTAGTCATGTCGAGCAGTCGCTGGCGTGTAGTCATTGTCGTGCAGTCGCTGGCGTGTAGTCATTGTCGTGCAGTCGCTGGCGAGCAGTCGCTGGCGTGCAGTCATTGTCGAGCAGTCGCTGGCGTGTAGTCATGTCGTGCAGTCGCTGGCGTGTAGTCATTGTCGTGCAGTCGCTGGTGTGTAGTCATTGTCGAGCAGTCGCTGGGTGTAGTCATTGTCGTGCAGTCGCTGGTGTAGTCATTGTCGTGCAGTCGCTGGCTGTGTATCATTGTCGAGCAGTCGCTGGCGTGTAGTCATTGTCGTGCAGTCGCTGGCGTGTAGTCATTGTCGTGCAGTCGCTGTGTAGTCATTGTCGTGCAGTCGCTGGTGTGTAGTCATTGTCGTGCAGTCGCTGGCGTGTAGTCATTGTCGTGCAGTCGCTGGCGTGTAGTCATTGTCGAGCAGTCGCTGGCGTGTAGTCATTGTCGTGCAGTCGCTGGTGTGTAGTCATTGTCGTGCAGTCGCTGGTGTGTAGTCATTGTCGTGCAGTCGCTGGCGTGTAGTCATTGTCGTGCAGTCGCTGGCGTGTAGTCATTGTCGAGCAGTCGCTGGCGTGTAGTCATTGTCGTGCAGTCGCTGGTGTGTAGTCATTGTCGAGCAGTCGCTGGCGTGTAGTCATTGTCGAGCAGTCGCTGGCGTGTAGTCATTGTCGAGCAGTCGCTGGTGTGTAGTCATTGTCGTGCAGTCGCTGTTGTGTAGTCATTGTCGAGCAGTCGCTGGTGTGTAGTCATTGTCGTGCAGTCGCTGGTGTGTAGTCATTGTCGTGCAGTCGCTGCGTGTAGTCATTGTCGTGCAGTCGCTGGTGTGTAGTCATTGTCGTGCAGTCGCTGGCGTGTAGTCATTGTCGAGCAGTCGCTGGTGTGTAGTCATTGTCGAGCAGTCGCTGGTGTGTAGTCATTGTCGTGCAGTCGCTGGCGTGTAGTCGCTGGTGTGTAGTCATTGTCGAGCAGTCGCTGGCGTGTAGTCATTGTCGAGCAGTCGCTGGTGTGTAGTCATTGTCGTGCAGTCGCTGTGTGTAGTCATTGTCGTGCAGTCGCTGGTGTGTAGTCATTGTCGAGCAGTCGCTGGCGTGTAGTCATTGTCGTGCAGTCGCTGGTGTGTAGTCATTGTCGTGCAGTCGCTGGTGTGTAGTCATTGTCGTGCAGTCGCTGGTGTGTAGTCATTGTCGTGCAGTCGCTGGTGTGTAGTCATTGTCGTGCAGTCGCTGGCGTGTAGTCATTGTCGAGCAGTCGCTGGCGTGTAGTCATTGTCGAGCAGTCGCTGGCGTGTAGTCATTGTCGTGCAGTCGCTGGTGTGTAGTCATTGTCGTGCAGTCGCTGGTGTAGTCATTGTCGAGCAGTCGCTGGCGTGTAGTCATTGTCGAGCAGTCGCTGGCGTGTAGTCATTGTCGAGCAGTCGCTGGTGTGTAGTCATTGTCGAGCAGTCGCTGGCGTGTAGTCATTGTCGAGCAGTCGCTGGCGTGTAGTCATTGTCGAGCAGTCGCTGGCGTGTAGTCATTGTCGAGCAGTCGCTGGCGTGTAGTCATTGTCGAGCAGTCGCTGGTGTGTAGTCATTGTCGAGCAGTCGCTGGCGTGTAGTCATTGTCGAGCAGTCGCTGGCGTGTAGTCATTGTCGAGCAGTCGCTGGCGTGTAGTCATTGTCGAGCAGTCGCTGCGTGTAGTCATTGTCGAGCAGTCGCTGGTGTGTAGTCATTGTCGAGCAGTCGCTGGTGTGTAGTCATTGTCGAGCAGTCGCTGGCGTGTAGTCATTTCGTGCAGTCGCTGTCGTGTAGTCATTGTCGTGCAGTCGCTGGTGTGTAGTCATTGTCGAGCAGTCGCTGGCGTGTAGTCATTGTCGTGCAGTCGCTGGCGTGTAGTCATTGTCGTGCAGTCGCTGGTGTGTAGTCATTGTCGAGCAGTC